>OZ023264.1:13233759-13338761 GCA_964006375.1 Tillus elongatus
TATCGAACGTGTTTAGCTGTCTTGGTTGTCATAACATTTTTTATTAATTTAGATTCTCATTAACGTGGTGATTATTATCCCAAATATACCGGGCGACAGAAGATCTATCTGTAGTACCGTATCGTAATTGGGCTAAGTGTTCTTTGATTCTAATTTCCAATACATCTTTTTTGTTTGTCCAACGTACTTAGGATCACAATCTTTACAACTTGTTGCATACATCTCAGACATTTGGCCGTGCTATGCTTGTCTTTTGGGTTACCTAGCAAGTTTTTTAAGGTTTTTTGTTGATGAAAACGTTAGTTGCAAGTTGACTTTTAAAAAAATGCTATCTAGACCCCTCCTGATTCCGAGGGTTTTTTCAGCTTTCTCTCTGCGAAACGTTAATTCCGTTAACATTTTCTTTGTTTTCTCTTTGTTGATCAATTTCTCCACTAGGCAAGCAGTGTATCCGTTTATATTCAGCCACGTTCTTAATATAATTTAATTCTTTGGTATATCTACTTCTCTGGTTCCGTTCTTTATCTAATATATGTGATAGGTGATGTTAGTTTTAAAGTAGTTAGGAATTTTTCATCCTCTGATGACGCTAACTTTGTTAGTGAAACGTCGTCAGGTCTTTTTTAACATGTGTTGTGGTGATTTGGGTTCTCCAACTGTGCTTATCAAAATCCGCATCGTCATTAAGTCATACCTTACAAAGGGTCGTCATGATTTCGTCTTTTCGTTGGCTAACTTGTGGCAGATTTTTAATCTCATCTGGTAAGATATGTGACCGACAAGGTATGCCAAACTTAAATATCTGGAGTAATTCTAAATCCTTCTCGAATAAATCAAGTTGAGTGTTATTAGAATTATTTGAATTTGGTACCTGAAAGTGAAAGTTCAACTTGGTTTATTTCTATGTGTAAGTTAATTAAATACAATTTCAGTGTATGAAAGAGAGGTCCTAGGTTCCAGCAATACATCCCTGAGGTACATCAGCTGATACTTTTTAGATTTAGTCTGCATTTAGCACTGAATGTTTTGCTAAGCCAACAACCCATAGTAAATTAAAATTTTAAGTTATGAAATAAATAGACACAATAATAATTTAATAATAATAATGATAATCATTGGACATCGAAAATCTACAACGGAAGGTGTAGATATTCGCAACAAAATCCAAAAAGCATCACCCCCATAGTGCTATCGAACGAGTAACCTTTATATATACAGTGTGTCCCAAACTGGATAGGAATGTATTGCTATCTCCGTTATTATTAGAGATAGGAGACAGTTAATTAGCAATGTTTTGTATAATTTCATGCTCCTTCCAAATATGACTTGTATTTTGCCCTGGCCTCTTTTCGTTTTCGAGTTATTTTGAAAAAACCAAAATTAGTCGATTTCTTTTTTCTTCAATATCTAACTAGGTGTTAATCTGACATGTCTAAGATTTGCACATTTGCACACAAAACATTCCCATCCAGTTTGGGACACACTGTATAGCACCAAGAGATAGGTTATTGGCCCAAATAGTCTTTGGCCAATTAAATTGGTGAGAAATATATTACAAGACAATGTATTCCTATCCAATTGAAATCAAACACTTCTCACCCTAGCAGAATTGAATTGTCAAAAACGTTCTAAGAACTCACAAAGAAAGTGTTTTGTTCCTCTTATCAAAGCTAAAGGGCTTAAACTACTAATTTCTATTAATCCAATGTTATAGAACATTCTGATATTGTAAAGAGATACTACTTTGTCCTTGGCTGCCATTTTGACATGTCACACCCCAAAACTTTGTTATCTAATATTTAAGTTGCTGTATTCAGTAGTAGTATATCTTGTCTTTTTTTGTACTCTAAGCTATTATAATGATTGATATTTGTCCTGGATTTTTGACCTTTTTCTGGTCAGAGGCAGAGGGTAAAGGTGGGTGGCATTATTTCTCATGGTATTGGGGTGGCATCTGATGTTTCTCAGGGATCAGTTTGTGGTCCCATTCTATTTAATCTGTTCATTAATGATGTAGGACTGCAGTTCGAGGCTGCAATTTTTTGCTCTTTGCAGATGACTTGAAGTTATTCAGGCCTATCGGAAAGTAACAGGAACATGTTGATTCTGCAGAGGAATTTGGAATGCGCTGGGCTTGAGGTGTGTCAGGTGGAACTTAATGTTAAAAGATTTAAGTATATAGGGTTTTACAGAGGCAACAAGAACACACATTTGATAGTCATATGATTTCGTAGATTGCATAAATTTGATTGCCATCAGAGGGTCGAAGATGTTACGTTTCGTTCTTAAGATTTTTCTGTTTATACAGCAGCCACTGTTTATTCTGCATTTGTTCAATCTGTGCTAGAATATGGTTCTATTTTCTGCCCCCCTTTTGTACATATCAACCTTCTTAAAAAAATGCGTGGTTACTATTTTTTCAAGTACAATCAAATTATTCAATAAAACAAATATTATATAAGTACGTTATGCTAGACTTACTTTATTATTTTCGTTAAGCAGACTCACTGTGCAGTAACCTAATCGATGACGTTTTCCAACGTGATTGCATTTGCTACATGGTGACCAGGGCCCCCATTCAGTGTCTAAAACTATGTTGTAAGCTTCAACTACTTCTGGCTCTTTTGGATAAGGTTTTTTAGGTGATTCTTTTGGATGTACCTACAATAAACCATCTTTATAACAGTTGAATATACAGTGTGACCCATTTGTATGCGAGTCACCCTGTAAAATCTTTGTTAATATTGCGACTTTCTTTAAAGTGTAGACCCTAATGAATTTTTGGAGCAATAAGCGACATATTTCTACAAAATCCAAGGCCTACTTCATCAGTTTTCAGGAGTACAATTTTAAGAATCCTTATTAGGGATTTTTTTTCATAAGAAATCTGTTCAATCTGTAAAATTTGTCAATCTGTAACGAAGTAGATATTTTCAGACCAGCTGTAGATATTAAAAGTGACTGTTCGAAAATAAACATAAGATAAATCACACGGGTAAAAATTCTAGGCAGGTAAAATAATTATTTTACCATTAATATTTGTTAACAAGTACGCATTTCGAGTTATCGCGGCAGAGTAAAAACATATTTGCAGAAGATAAGGATAAGGTATCTACCACCGATTAAGATTTTTCAGTCGGGGACTGCAGATACAATAACAACGGAAGGGAGAAAGAGTTCACCGTTTGCCATAGCGTGGTTAAATGTACAACTTGAGTTTCGCATCAGTGAATTAAAAGTCTGATTGTTTAAATTGTAACAAAGTATTAGAATACAGTACCGTCCGCCCCGTTGTTGCATAGAACAATTTTGTACTCTAATAATTCTTCCGAACGTAGTCTACGTAAGAACCTTTTAAGTTTTTTCCTATTTTATTTATGTATAGCGAATTTTAGGATATTTTCCGTGTGTCTATCCGGTGACGTCGAGATCGTGGGATCTAGCTTAATTTCCTTCCGTTACCATATACCATTATTGTTAGCGTTTCGTAAAACATTCGGGAGGTGATGCTGTAGCTAACACAGATCTCTCGAGTGTATTGCGTACGACCGTTCTGATTCGACTCTGGTCTGGACAAGCAGGCCAAGGTCGAGTTAGTATATGACAATATCCTTCCACAGGGTGTTACCCTATAACCCTCCCCGTTCCCTATCGACGCACTGACGTCGAGGCGCTTGATCTTGCGATACCGACTTCGACGGGTGGACGCCATTTAGTTATTTAAGGAGCGTTTCTCCAATAGACCCACTTAACGGCTGCATCCACGGGTTGTAAACCACAGCACTCTGAATTTCCGTCCGCGTGTCTCCCGCATTTCTTCTCCGTGGGAAATAATTAATTTTGTTGGCTCGTCACCAGTAACATAACTTGTTTTAGGATAAATTAGCGTGATAAGTACCATTCACATTGTAAGAATACCAGTGGACTGTAACGTTTGATAAGGCAATAAATAGTGTGAAAAGTATATTCAGTCTATATTATAACCGCAAATAAATCTGTTACACCCATACAAACTTTCGGAAGGTCAGCGAAATACCGGGAGAGCGATTAAAGCCCGCAACCTCAGAGGTATCTATACGGCCCGTTACATCATAGGCTACCGGACCCTCTCCACAGAGCTATCCAGGCACTCTGACCACAACCGTGGACCGTTCCCGTAAATCCGTTAATCTGTTCCACTGCATAATTCACTTCGCAAGTCAGGCCTTGTTACAAATCAATAAATTAATAACTAACTAATATTTATCTGTAACATTGATGGAGGAATTTCCTACCTGAATCATTAAATTTTCCGAGCTGTTAGCAACAGTTAAGAAATAAGGTGCAACAAGTGATTCCCCAAGTGTGCATACATATTGTCCAGATTGTTCTGGTTGTAAGTTATATATAACCAGACTCTTGTCTTCAGGTGATAAAAGGATATGTTCAGTATATTCCACTGGTTCTAAACTTTTAGCGTCCACTGAACCCCAATCCCATTCTACAGAATCTGATCGGATTGCTTCCAGAGGACTTATACAGACTTTACATTCAAATCTGCAAAATAAGAATATTCAATAAACAGACCTTGTCTCAGCATGCCTACATACTAACTCAGTCATTTCCAGATTTACGGCCTATGTATTGTACTGATGCAAAAGACAAATTTCGGGACGCACCAAGTGTGTTATAGTGGCGAATTTTCATAAGAATTGTACACTCTTATTATACGGCATATTAGTAAAGTTAATACTTTAAACTTACACAGACCTTGAAGATCGATTTTAGAGGTCCTAGTATGTGCACATTTGAAGAATTGTTTCGAAAGTCTTATCATTGATATTATCAAAAAAAAATTGTGTTCTACACTTTTTGAGAAAAATGCCCAAAACTCAATTTTCTATGAAGCTAAAGAACTAAATTTTGCTATACCGGTAGATAGTGTAAGTCTCTCTAAAAGCAACTTGTATTACAAATTTCATTAAAGTTATACAGAAGATTTCCAAAAGGACTATTAATTCATATTTAGAAAAGTAAAGTATTTGCCAGATTATAAACGTAGCAGTTATTTTTCCTTATTTTCCTTATTAATCGCCAGTATGACTTCGTTTTAGTCAACCTAATCAAACCGGTTTTTTCAATAACAAAATTATAATTTCAGATTCAAATGTGACAAACTTATTTAAGCGTTTTAAACAAAAATGAAATTTTGTTCAAAACGTATGAAATCTGTGCACTATTGTTTCTCCAAATGTAAAAATAAAACATAAAAAAACATCGATTCATGGACCTGGATTCAATCGCATAACTTTCCGCGACAAGCGCGGTGATCCCTACGACATCTAGGCACAAGTCAACTAACGTTTTTTATTTGCGTGATACTTTAGATCGGCTTCATTCCCGGGATATTATATTCAAAGTATACGTAACAATTAATTACAGAATTAGTAGAATTACCATTGAAACACATCCACGACTGTTTCAGTCTTATATGACGTCTTATGTTTAAGTTTATAGATAAAAGAAACTATTTTAGAATCATTTTTATAGATACTTGGCTGATTTTGTTTACATTTCTGCTATGTTATGTCACAGCAAACCTTTTTTGTTATTTGGTTTGTAGCAACTGGTTCGATTGAGTTGGCTAAAATGGATTATCCAAGCGATTAATAAGGAAAAATACCTGCCACGTTTTTAATTTAGCAGATACATTCCTTTTGGAAATAAAAATTAATTTTTCGGTAAATTTGCAGTTTATCACATGGGCGACTTTTAGAAAAAAAATTTAGACACATGCTTAGAACGCTTTCTGGGTGCACATCCACAAAAAAAAATTCTTGCAAACCGTCCCTAAGAAAGTTACAGACCAGAAGTGAATAGGGGTGCTGGGCAGGGAAGAAGATAAAAGCGAAATGTGAGCGGAA
The DNA here is from genome assembly GCA_964006375.1 of Tillus elongatus. NCBI lineage: Eukaryota > Metazoa > Arthropoda > Insecta > Coleoptera > Cleridae > Tillus > Tillus elongatus. The sequence continues at coordinate 13,239,663 of OZ023264.1, forward strand.
AGTTCGAAAAACCAGCTTAGCTAGATCTCTATAAGCTATTTTTTACCCATTTTGCAGCTATACTTCCTTAAAATCCTGTTTACTTCGCCCAGAACTCTTATTCACCGCAGGTCCCTCAACTTTCTTGGGGGTTGTTCCGAAGAAATTTTACTTGTTTATATTGTTCTTGTTTATGCATTGAGGGTGGTTCTAGGCATGTAGAAGGGGGAGGAGAACTGCGTGAGGAAGCCACGAACCAAGATTTTCAATTTATGTTTAAATTGTTACCTCATTTCGTTTGTTTAAAATATTTTTCCAGAAATGAATTTGAGGTTGTCTTGTTTGTCAGTCTCACATAGAGAGCTACAATATTTTATCATTTAAAAAAGTATGTATACAGTAATAGTTGATAAGCGATGAAGTGGGTCTGGGTGCAGCAAGTACGTTGTGGTAGAGAATTTCCGTAAACATGATTTCAAATCCGATAACTCAATTTCCCATTAAGCTATAATCTTCAATCTTGCGCCACAGTAAAACCTATGTAAAATACTTTTTTGGTTGTTTTGTTTGCGAAACTAGTTCGATTGGGCTGACTAAAACAAAACCATCCAAGCAATTAATAAGGAAAAATACCTGCCATATTGATAGTTTGGAGCGTACATTCTGTTTGTAAATAATTATTTTTTTTTCTGGAAAACTTTTGTAACTAATGAAATTTGTAACACAATTTTTTAAAGCGACTTGCAGTATTTACATATATGTACCAAATATTAATTTTCTAGCTCCATAGAAAATAGAAATTTCTTCAAGTAATCGCTTACTGGGACCTCTGAAACCAATCTCCAAAATCCATTTAATTTTAAAGAATTAGTTTTAATAATACAGGGTTTTTCACGATAGCCGTGCATTAGAAGTTTACGAAGTTCCCTGATATCCTAAATTTTGAAATTTTGGCAGCGGTCATAATTCGTAATTGCCTTTTATTCGAAAATATTTTCAAGGTCACATCACTTCCGGTTAGACCGGAAGTAGTCATCAACTTTGCTAATTTAAATAGAATGCCCTATTTTTCATTGCATATTCGAATTTTCCTTAAAATTTGTGAAGATTTATATTAGGCTTTTCTATCCCTATCTTCAACTGATTCAGACATATTGTGATTTTTTAAATTTTTTTTAAACTTCTATCCTCATTTATAACACTTTGTATTTCACATGTTTTTAAAGATAAGAGCCTGGAATTTAGAATACTATAACTTCTAGGATGAAGCCTTCATATTACCTACCTAAAGTTTACCTGTATTATACAGGAGTGTTTAAAATTTAAAGACCAACTTACACATACTCAATGTTGCAAATGTCATTTTTTTCAAATGGTACATCCTGTATATTATTAAAAATTCGTGTTCTAAATTTAATTCTACACCGGTTTTATATAGGTTTTCCTATACCTATCTCTTACGAGTAACTTGCTACTAGAGTTTTTTAGGTAACAAACTCCTTTTCTAGTGAATATACATTACGCTGCAAAATAAAGGCAGCTGTGGCTGTCAGAAAACAGAATTTTGACAACACATGAATTCTAAAGCGTCATTTATATTTTAAAGTTAATCTGAGTGTGTTTGTATTAGTTACGTTATAGAAATAATATGGATTTTTTAAAATTTATTTTATATTCATGGGGAATGCAATCGGATTGTAAGCAGAACATGCATGATGTTTAACGAGAGGTATCCGACTCCATCACCAATGACTAGAGGAAAATTCGCAAGGATAGAGGAACGATTTAAATTGACTGAAAGTGTCAAAACTACACGACATGATCCAAAGCCAGTAACTGAAAATGAAGATAATGAGATAAATGTTTTGGCTTATTTTCAAGTTTACCCGCGTAGCTCTATTCCTGCAGCTACTCGAGCTTTGGAAATATCAAGTTCATCTGTGCATAGAATATTGAAATCTCATAAAATGCACCCATATTCAAAAGTAGTACTACAAGGACTTCGACCTGGCGACCATTTAAAAAGAGTGGAATTCTGCGAACACATGTTCCTGAATATTCAACAGGATAAGAACTTACTAAAATTATGTGGACCGACGAATCCAAATTTAGAAGGGAGGGAATTGTGAATAGGAAAAATAGTCATTTTTGGGCAAGTGAAAATCCTAATATATTTAGAGAAGGATGTTTTCAAACAAATTTTAGTTTTTATGTGCTTTGCATTATTATGGACAATAAGGTTTCTTATGAAATGTACAAAGAAAATATAAACGGTAAAAAGTATTTGGAACTATTAAGGGGATCTGTCCGTAATTTTCTGGCAAGGCTACCACTAGATATAGGGCAAAGCTGCTGGTATCACCTAGACGGCGCGCCTGCCCACTTCACTGGTGAAGTTTACTGGCATTTAACGCAATTATCTGAAAACAGATGAATTGGGCCCAACGGTCCTTGGAATATGCACAATCAACCAAGGGTTGCGGTGCTATCGGGGCGGCAAGGCCGCGGACGAGCCCTGAGGGAACAAAAAAAAAAAAAAAACGGTCCTTGGAGATGGCCTCCCTGCTCTCCTGATTTAACGCCGGCCGATTTTTATCTCTGGGGCATATAAAAAGTCAAGTGTATGACACAACAGTGAAAAGTAGAGAGGATCTTTTAAATCGTGTAATTAGAGCTTTTAGAGATTTAGATCCAAATGAAATCAAAAGAGCTACTACGAATGAGATGAACCGTAGAATTTTGCAATGCCTTGACCATAGCATTTAAATTTGAATTAACTTTTTTTGTCTTTGTTCAGTTTTTTGTTTATTGTTAATATATTTTTTTAATTATAATTTAAATATTTACATTAAATATTTTTATGAAATCATATAACTTTTGTTATCTGACTGACAATCACAGCTGTATTTGTTGTGTAGTCTAACGTGTACTCTTTAGGAGAGGAGGTTGTTACCTAAAAATGCTAATAACAAGCAACATATGGAAGATAAGTATAGAAAAACTTATATCAAACCGGTGTAGAATTAAATTTAGAACTCGAATTTTAGTGAATTTTCTTAAAAAAAATTCACTAATGAGGAGATCCCGACTTTTGAATTTTGAAAAAATTTCTTCAAATGAGCGCTAATTAGGCCACCCAGAACACATATCCGGGGTCGGTTTAAATTTTTATATGTTTATATATATTTATTTATATATATATATATATATATATATATATATATATATATATATATATATATATATATATATATATATATATATATATATATATATATATATATATACATAAATTCGCAACATTTAGGCAAATAACTTGAATCTAATACGATCTATGGAAAGAAAATGTCCCAAGAAGAATGTTTTACACACACCGAACTCTTAGTTTCAACCGTCATTGTCCTTCATTTTACTAAAATATTTCCAGAAAATTCATTTCTAATAGACCCTTTCTCTGATGCTTGGCAGTATAGCCTTAGCTATAGAGTTTATTGTTTAATGGTATATAATTTTTGTCGCATTTTCGTAAAAAATCAATAAAGCTCAATATATTCGTTATTATACAAGATATGAAAAAATATTGTATACATTAATTATACGGTGTTTTGAGCTACATCTTAAAAAATTATTGCGACAATCACAGGGTGGCCCATAAGTCGTTGGTGATACAAATAAATTTTTTTTGTCGAAAACGCCTTATTTTTTTGCATTTTCCATCGAAATATAATGCATGTTTGTAAGTTAAGAAATTCTGGAGGCAGCAAGTGCGTTGTGGTTGCGAATTTTGATTAAATGCTTCATATTTGAAAAGCTCAATTTGCCATTAACCTATAAGGTTGACCAGGAAACGGATTTTTTCAGTAACACTTTTGGTTTACTTTTGGAAATTTCTGTACGTTTTCAAACAATCAAGTTATTTTGATGAAACATGGCACATTGTTTTTACTATATATGTTATACTGGTAATCAAATTTGATGCCTGCTTTTTCTATATAGGTTATACTGGTAACCAAAATTGATGTCTGCTTTCTTAAAAAGAGAACACACATATTTGCAATAAAAACATTTTTATGAAAATTCACTACCATAACGCACTTGCTGCGTCCCGAGATTTTTAATAATATACAGGCTGTTCTATTTGAAAAAAAAAACTTTTGCCACGTTGAATATGTCTAAGTTAGTAACTAAATTTAGAACACTCTGTATGACACAGGTAAACTTAAGGCATATAATATGAAAGCTCCCTCCCACAAGTTACGAAGATCTAAATTGGAGCCTTTTATCTTTAAAAACATGTGAAATACAAACTATTAAAAATACGGTTGCAAAATCACCGAAATACAGAAAAATCACAATATCTTTGGAACAGTTGAAGATAGGGATGGGAAAGTTTAATATAAATCTTCACAAAATTTTATGAAGAATTCGAATATGCAATAAAAAACAGGGCATTCTATTTAAATTAGCAAAGTAGATGACTACTTCCGGCCTAACCGGAAGTGGTGTGACCTTGAAAATATTTTTAGAATAAAAGACAATTACGAATTGTGACCGCTGCCAAAATTTCAAAATTTAGGATATCAGGGAACTTCATAAACTTCTAATGCATGGCTATCGTGAAAAACCCTGTATACCTTAATAATAGTGTGCAATTCTTATGAAAATTCACTACTATAATGCACTTGCTGCGTCCCGAACATTTTAATAAGACATGGTGATGTATTTTCTGAAGAACCAAATAACTTGAACTAAACACAGTCTATCTAGACAAAGCTTTTCTTCTATAAAGCTAGTACTGATTTGAGAAAATTTAGGCATTCAATATGTTCATTGTTGTATACCACAATGAAAGCAAATTCAATATAACACACCATTTTCTTACAAATCTAAACAAATTTAATACCATGTAGCATTTTTTTAAGAAAAAAGAAAGGGTTACCTTATGGAAGCACCTTGAAAGCCTTGTACTGCTTCTGGAGTTGCTGATAAGTGTTGCCCCAAGTTGCTGTTTTGTGTTTCCAGACAAGCATAGTATTCATCCCATTTGGCCCTGTTTAGTTTTCTGTATTCCTCATTCGTTCCTGGATACTCTGAAAGGTCATGTCCAAGAAAGTGCCACGTTTTATCTTTACCAAATTTTTTATTGTAAATATCTTTGGCTTTTTGCTTCAGTTTCTTCAGCGGATTGCTAAAAAAAGCTTCAGACAAAGCAGTTGATAACAAAAGTATGCAGATGATTATTTCTAAATGAAACATGACTAATTGAGTGACATTTGATGTGTCTACCATTTAAGTCAAAGTGATTGAGAGCTTCCATAGTGAACATCAGGAACCCGAAAAAAATAAATTTATATCAAACTCAGATTTATGAATGAGCAAAATACATACCAATTAATCAATACTGATATTAATACAGTGGGTGGTGTAATAGTGCTGAAATCATGTAACTAGTTTTCATCATCTGTTGGTGATATTAGACCAAATTATGCCTGAAAAATTCAAGGAGGTCAATGTTAATGATGACGGTTTTCAAAGTGCAATACTCTTAAATGAAACAGGTGGACAGCTGTTATTGCTGGTAGTAACAGTTACTGAGCTAATTTTTATTCATTTAGCCTAATGCAACTTTTTCTGGTCCAGGTACTGGATCTTCATGAATTTAAAGAAGACTTGTGTCATAGGCAACAGTTGCCAGGGTAGTATTAACGATTTCAGAGATATATGCGTATATTTTTTTATATTTTTATTTCTACAACACACCACGAGGGTTGACAGCCTAAATACCGTGGGTGTCGACAAGGAGGCAAGAGGCAACTTGTTAATTCTGGACTTGAAGGTTTGGAGGTTCGGAGGAGAAGGAAAAACATGTGCAGGCAAGGAATTCCACAACTTGGAAGTCCTCGGGACAAAAGAGCAGGCATAACAAGATGTTCTATGTCTGGTAACCTAGACAGTAAAAGGGTGCATTCGCTCTGTTCCTCTGGTAGATCTGTTGGGGGCAGCAGGTGGAGGAACTATGGAAGAAAGCTCCTCTGAGCAGTGCCCGTGCAGATATCTATAAAAGAGAGAGAGGTCACCAACGGCACGTCGGTGGGCAAGGGATGACAGCCTTTGGGTGAGGGTAGGGTCACCGATGAGACGTATAGCTCTCTTCTGAATGGAGTCCAGGATAGCGAGTGTAGAAGGGGCAGCAGCACTCCAGATGTGGGAGCATTATTCGAGGTTTGGTCTTATTTGTGAAGTATATAAAGTATAGAGATTAGCTGGTGGAAAGTATTTGCGAGCCCGGAAGAGGAAACCTAATTTCTTAGCAGCCGCTTCTGCAATTGATGTTACATGTTGGTGCCAATTGAGATTTCGATCCACAGAGATGCCAACAAGTGAAAAGGACTCATTACTTTGAATAACTTGGTTGTTTATTGTGATGGGTCTAGGGCTGGTGTATCTCTTATGAGAAAGAAAGCAAGACTGTGATTTGGTGGGGTTGAATTGTACACGATTTCTACTTCTCCAGTCTAATATTTTTTGGAGATCCATGAGTCTGTGATCCTCATCTAGTTGGGCTAAAGAGACAGGCTTAGAATACTGTATATTGGAGTGGAGGGTGCTGTCGTCCGCGTAACTGTGAACTGGGTTGGATGTGCTAGAGAGGAGGTCATTGATGTGGAGAAGAAACAAAGTAGCGGTTAAAGCTGGACCTTGAGGAACTCCTGCATTAATTGGATACAGTTTAGAGGAATGGCCATCCACGACAACAGAAATGCTTCGGTTGGAGAGGAAATTTGCTGTCCACGTATAGAATTTTGGTGGTAGGCCATAGGCCGGTAGTTTATTAAGCAGCGCTGCGTGCCAGACCTGGTCGAATGCTTTCGATATGTCTAGAGCGACAATCTGGGATTCACCATGTAGTTCCATAGACTTGTTCCAAGAATGGGTGACAAAGGAAAGGAGGTCGGCAGTTGATGTGCGCTGACGGAATCCATACTGCCTGTCGTGGATTAGACCGTGTTTCTCAAGAAATTTTAGTAATTCGGTGTTTATATACTTTTCCATCACTTTAGAGATGACTGAAAGGAGAGAAATAGGCCTGTAGTTGCTAGGAAGCGCTTTCGATCCTTCTTGGGGACGGGTTCTACTCGAGCAGTTTTCCAGTTACTAGGGAATAGGCCTCTATTGTAAGATGTCTGAAACAGACGAATCAGGACAGGAGCAAGTTCTGGTGCGCATTTTTTGAGAAGAATTGCTGGGATCTCATCAAGGCCAGAGGCTTTCCTGGTATTAAGAGAAGAGATCATCTTTCGTACCTTTCTAGTTTTGAAAATGATATCCGTCATTTTATGCGTGACATTGGGGACTGTTGGTGGTTGAACATTTGGAGGTGGGTTGAGAGTAGAATTGCCGGCGAACAACGAGGCAAAAAATTCACCCTTGGCCAGGGCGGTAGAAACAATTTCATCCCCTGAGACAAGAGGACCCAGTATCTTACCTTGTGGTACTCCTGATTTTATGGCGTATATACTAAAAGTTCTATTAGCATGTATTGGGTCCTTTTCATTGTTCTGATTAATGTATTTTCCAAGGTGAACTTGATTAAAATTTATTCAAATTGTTGCTATTTAATACTTTAATTACAGAAATTACCTTTTTATTAAAAACTGTTATTCTGTTGCAGGAAAATAATAATACAAGGTATTCAAATCCCGAACTGGACATGATCAGTAAAGACATAGAAGAACTCGCTAGGGAAAAATTAATACTCGAAACTGATATCGCACAAAAAGAAGCTGACATTAAAATAAAAAGTGGTGAAATAAAAAATTTACAGGTAATTAGGAATTTCGAATCTTACTGAACAAATGGTTATTTCGAATTTGTTTTTAGAGCGAATTAGATACTCTTGCAGCCACGTTGAAACAGCTAGAAAACCAAAAAGGGGAGGCCCAAAAAAGACTTAACGATCTTAAGGCTCAGGTAAGCCACTGCTTTCCTATATCGTCATGTAATTGCAAGATTAAATGTTGCTTTGCTGAAGCTTTTGTCATTGTTTGTTGCTTCATTTAATGCTTGCTCTATTAACATGATTAGTATTATTGTTTTTTTTTTCAAATTCATGTACATTCTTTTTAGCATACTAAACCATTCAATGTGGTTTGGGTCTGACTTTTAATTATTTTTTTTTCGTACTTTAATTACCAAGTTGTATGCCTTGTTTAGTTTAGTCAACGCATGTGCATTTTGTTTTGATTTACTAGAAATCAGAGGTAGACACACAGATGGAAGAAATTGATGCAGAGCTGGAGACCAAACAGATGGAGGTATGTCGTTTAGTCCTTTTTTTTTTTTTCATTTTCTTTCTTGAAAATCAGGTCTTCTTCTGCAAACTTTCAGATTAAGAATAATGTGCTGTCTGTTATGGTGAAAGTGGTGTACCACAAGGACCAGTTCTAGGGTCTTTTTAGTTTACAAAAAATTATGTTATATACTGTTTATTCTATATTTTTTTAAATATTTTACGAGTCTGTGAGATTTTTAATGTTCTTTAATATTATAATATTTTTTTATAACTGAAAGATGAATTTAAATTATAATAAATTCTTTACTATTAGTAAGAATTAAAAATTTAATTACAGTATTTGATTTTTTAATCAGCTTATTCTCAGGAAAGTGTTAAAGTACCTACATTGATTGATCTTACTATTAAAAAAAATTAAACCAATTAATAATTTGATATTACCAGCTGAAGACTTGATGCGTTTTTGTTTCTCTTTTGTTTTTTGTTTGTCTTTATTAAGCACAGCTGTAGCATTGGTGATGGGGTGGAGGGATTGAACGAAGAAAGGTTGATGTATATCAAAAGATATGGATATGATAAGTACATAATTGAGAATTAAATTGTTTAATACTTAATTTTTAATGTAGTTGATGTTAAATAGTTTTGGCATTTGTAGTAAATATTAATAAACTAATATATAGGTGATCCAAATTAAACAGTCTGATCTTTTGATTTTTTAAAATACCAAAGCAGTTTAAAGTCAGATGCAGAAGTACAGGGTACGTACCTATTGCATATTATAACAATAACACAAGATGGACAAACTCCGCATCGTTCCCACCTCTTGTCTCAGGGGACGAAATTGTTTCTACCACCCTGGGCAAGGCTAAACTTTTTGCCTCGTTATTCGCCGCCAATTCTACTCTAAACCCACCTCCAAATGTTCAACCACCAACAGTCCCCAATGTCGCGCACAAAATGACGGATATCATTTTCAAAACTAAAAAGGTACGAAAGATGCTCTCTTCTCTTAATACCAAGAAAGCCTCTGGCCTTGACGATATCCCAGCAATTGTTCTCAAAAAATGCGCACCAGAACTTGCTCCTGTCCTGACTCGTCTGTTTCAGACATCTTACAATAGAGGCATATTCCCTAGTAACTGGAAAACTGCTCAAGTGCAACCCGTCCCCAAGAAATGATCCAAAGCGCTTCCCAGCAACTACAGGCCTATTTCTCTCCTTTCAGTCGTCTCTAAAGTGATGGAAAAGTATATAAACACCGAATTACTAAAATTTATTGAAATACACAGTCTAATTCACGATAGGCAGTATGGATTCCGTCAGCGTAGATCAACTGCCGACCTCCTTTCCTCTGTCACCCATTCTTGGTACAAGTCTATGGAACTACATGGTGAATCCCAGATTGTCGCTCTAGATATATCCAAAGCATTCGACCAGGTCTGGCACGCAGCGCTGCTTAATAAACTCCCGGTTTATGGCCTACCACCAAAACTCTGTACCTGGACAGCAAATTTCCTCTCCAACCGGAGCATTTCTGTTGTCGTGGATGGCCATTCCTCTAAACTATATCCAATTAATGCAGGAGTTCCTCAAGGTTCAGCTTTAGCCCCTACTTTGTTTCTTCTCCTCATCAATGATCTCCTCTCTAGCACATCCAACCCAATTCACAGTTACGCGGACGACAGCACCCTCCACTCAAATATACAATATCCTAAGCCTGTTTCTTTAGCCCAACTAGATGAGGATCGCAGACTCATGGAGGATCCTGTCTCCGTGGATCTCCAAAGAATATTAGAATGGGGAAGTAGAAATCTTGTACAATTCAACCCCACCAAAACTCAGTCTTGCTGTCTTACTCATAAGAGATACACCAGCCCTAGACCCATCACAATGAACAACCAAGTTATCCAAAGTAATGAGTCCTTTTCTCTTGTTGGCATTTCTGTGGATCGAGGTCTCAATTGGCACCAACATGTCACTTCAATTGCAAAATCGGCTGCTAAGAAATTAGGCTTCCTCTTTCGGGCTCGCAAATACTTTTCACCAGCTAATTTCTATACCTTATATACTTCACAAATACGGCCAAACCTCGAATACTGCTCCCACATCTGGGGTGCTGCTGCCGCTTCTACACTCGCTATCCTGAACTCCATTCAGAAGACAGCTATACGTCTCATCGGTGACCCTACACTCACCCAAAGGCTGCCATCCCTTGCCCACCGACGTGCCGTTGGTGACCTCTCTCTCTCTTTTATAGATATCTGCACGGGCACTGCTCAGAGGAGCTTTCTTCCATAGTTCCTCCACCTGCTGCCCCCAACAGATCTACCAGGGGAACAGAGAGAATGCACCCTTTTACTGTCCAGGTTTCCAGACATAGAACATCCTGTTATGCCCGCTCTTTTGTCCCGAGGACTTCCAAGCTATGGAATTCTTTGCCGGCACATGTTTTTCCTTCTCCTCCGAACCTCCAAACCTTCAAGTCCAGAATTAACAAGTTGCCTCTTTCCTCCTTGTCGACACCCACGGTACGATAGTATTTAGACTGTGGTGCGTTGTCGAAATAAAAAATAAAAAAATCCTGAAGTCACAGACTTGAGCGGGGGAGGCTTTTTCCCCCTTAGGGGTCCTTCGCGTCTTTGCCGCCCGATAGCACAGCAGCCTGTGGCTTATTGTGCATGTCCTTTGTCTTTTCTACTTCACCTATTCCAAAATCACTGTGCCTTGAACTAGTCTGCACAGCGATTGGTAGGGTAAGGTTTTATAATGCTCTATCTCCAGTCTAGGCTGTCCGTAGATCAGTTGTCTTTTTAGTGAATTTTCTTAGAAAAAATTCACTAATGAGGAGATCTCGACTTTTGAATTTTGAAAAAATTTCTTCAAATGAGCGCATCACACCGATAACTCAAAAAATAATAGGCCGATTTTGATAAAATTTGGCGTGTACCTTTCTTTTGTAAATGGCTTGGATAAGTTCGTTAGTCAGGAAAATCGAACGAGGTTTTCCGGGAAAATTTTGAGTTTTTATTCGAAAAAAAAGTTATCTCAAAGAATGATAAGCCGATTTTGATAAAATTTGGCATGTACCTTCCCTTTGTAAATGGCTTTGACAAGTTCGTTAATCGAAAAAATCGGACGAGGTTTTCCGGAAAAATTTTGAGTTCATTTGAAAAAAAAATTTATCTTAAAAAATAAAAAAATTATGATAACCAAATTTGGTAGGTAGGTTTACGATATAAAAAGTAAACTATACACCAAAATTTAGATTTCTATGTTACAGGAAAAAAAAGTTATAATAAAATATGTTGTGCCAGATCATTTCTATGAAAATTCACTACCATAACGCACTTGCTGCGTCCAGGCTTTTTATTTATTTAGTTATTTATTTATTTATGTATTTATTTAAATTTGCACCTACAGAATTGAATAATTCCAAATGGTACTTAAAAATAAAAGCAAAAAAAAAACAAAAAAACTCAGTCACAAAATCACTGTCTTAGACAGTTTTCATCCTAGACATAGCAATATAAAAGATATCACAATTAGAAAAATTAGCATTATAATTATGCAACAATTTGTACATGAAACTGTTACATCCATAGTTGGTCCTGTGTGTTCGTTAAAAAAAAAAGTTGCTGTTGGCGAGTTGAGCGTGGTGGAACATGGACAAGGAACAACTCGAGTAGATCATTACAGTCAATGTGACCATTAATTAACTTATATATAAACATCAATAAAATATACTCATGTCGTGCTTTGAGACTGACCATACCACAAAGAAGCAATCTGACACCATACCTAATATCTTGGCAAAGAAAGTGATGTTTATAAATAAGGTCCTTAACAATTTTGTTTTGTACCCTTTCACTATGATTAATGTGGCAAGCATAGGATGGAAACCATACAACACAACAATACTCAATATTACTTCGAACCAAGGATGTATACAAACTAGTAATTGCCCTTGTGTGAGTCATATGTTTAGTGTGTCTTTTAACAAACCCCAAAAGTCTGCAGCATATCACAACCACAACATCAATATGCAGATTAAATGACAAAATTACACCAAGATCTGCAAGTGAAGTGAAAACGTCTAACACCGTGTTATAAATGGTATAGCTATGAACAATCCGATTCTGACCCCTAAAATAGGTCAGGTCAGGTCAGGTCAGGTCACAACCTCACATTTACCCACATTAAGCGACAACAAGTTTGAACTGCACCAGCGAGTCAAGTTGTCGAGATCATGTTGCAAAGTATTGATACCATGGACAACTTCAGAAAAAAACTTCAAGTCATCTGCATACAATAAACATTTCGATGACTCAAAACAACTCACAACATCATTAATAAAAAGATTGAAGATAACGGGACCTATATGTGATTCCTGTGGTACCCCAGACAAGACAAGGACCTCATCTGATAGAGCACCACCAATGCTAACAAATTGCTTTTCGTCAGACAGGTAAGATTGAATCCACGAAAGATAACAACCACAGATGCCCATTGCAAACAATTTTTGCAGAAGGGTATGACACACACAGTCAAAAGCCTTTGATACATCAGTGTATATAACATCAACTTGTTTACCAGGCCCAATGCATCCGTCACGTAAGATTGAAAAATGGCGAGATTAGTGACTGTTGACCTTCCACTACAGAAACCATGCTGCTCACCAACAATATTGTTTCAAGGTTTTGGAAATCTCATCCGCAATGATAGATTCAAATAGTTTTGGTATTACAGGTTCAATTGAAACACCTCTATAATTGACAACTTGTGTCTTATCACCTGATTTGTGAATGGGGATCAGAGTAGACAACTTCCAGGGTGAGGGGCAAAAACCGGCATTGAAAAACCTTTGAAAGATACTACACAAAGGGCCACTTAAAGAGTGTCGACAATTTTTCAAAAATGAAGAAGAAATACCATCCAAACCAGCTCGTTTTTTGCCACCTAGTGAGTCAATTTTATCCTCGATGTCCTCAATTGTAAAAATATGCATAGAAAGGTTATGTGCAGACCGTATATTAGATACATCACAAAAATCAACATCAATGGAACCATGGTAAGAATAACAGGATTGAAAATGTGCAGCAGAGGCTATATCAGACTCATTATTATATATTACATTATTATTTTGCGGTCTAGAGATTGGGGGAGGATCCGAATAAAACGGTTTAATCTTTTGATTCTTTAATTTACAGCTGAGGGAAGAAATTGACTGAATACCGGACTCAAGGTTTACTCGTCTGGGAAACTTGACTAGGTGGGCTGTTTTTGATATAAATTTAACACTGCTGCTTTTGGACGAATTAAACTTACTCTTTTTTTTTTTTTTTAGATATTTTGCCATTTAAGAAATATAAAGCTTTAAAAAAAAGGAGTAATTTAGCCATGGAAAATAACGTTATCTGTATTGTGACTGCTTTTGGTCCAAGCATTCCTGGGGACAGGTGAAAAAGTAGTCCATACATTCTTTGAGCATGTGTGAAGTCGCTCGAATTTCTTGAGTTATGACATCAGACTGGGCTTTAAGAGTGTGTGAATTTTCAATGTAAAGTCTAGATTCCATGTAGCCACACACGAAGTAATTAGACAGTGAAAGATCCAATGAACGAGGGGGCCACTCCACATCTCCGTGCAATTAAATTAGTCATCTTTACTATTTACACCATAGTGATAGAGTTTACTGAGCAACAAAGCACGATCCACCAAATCCAAAGCCTTACTCAGGTCCAGCAGTGCAACTTCTGTTTGATCTCTCTTTTCAAAGCCGTCCAGTATGTCACCAACAACTTAAACTAATGCAGTAATAATAGACTTTGATTTTCTATAGCCATACTGGTGTCCATCAAGCAGCTCATTAGTTTCAAAAAAATACACTATTCTGTTCTTCAATACAGTTTCGAAGATTTTTGATATCACAGGCAAAATAGAAATAGGCCACTCAAAAACATCACCCTTTTTAAAAACAGGAATCACTTTATCCAGCTTGAGTATGTCCGGAATAATACCCGCACCAAGGCATTTGTTGATTATCATGGTCAGCAGCTCTACTATTTCAAATATGATTCTTTTTAATAGTCTTGAGGTCAAACCATATATGTCACGAGAGTCGTTGGCTTTCATTTTTGACACTATCAGGAAAACTCTCTCCTCTGTTACAGGCCTCAAAAACAAAGAAGCACTGGAAAACTTTACTCTTTTAACCAGTTCATGCGCACTGGATGACATACTCAGAGTGACATGAGACCTGTTCGAATCAGAGAAATGTTTGCTGAACTGCTCTGCTCTGTGGAAGAAATGGGCCAGGGCTGACAATTTACTAAATTTTTAGTTGGTTGTATATAGTCTCTATTTTTTAACGCTTTGTGTTATTTGGAGCTGCCGTGACAACATACTACTTGGTTCTGCAACGAGGTGGCGACACTTGTAAAAACTTGTCTTACATCTCACTTAGCTTTGCGAGGCTGGCTACAATAGCCGTATTACTTTATACATGTATTTTCGCTGCAACTAGTATGCCGTACTGACGAGCTCTAATTAGAGCGAAACTGGTCTAGGGCTCTAATTGTGGTGAGAATACATCTAACTTTAGATATTGACAGTGTAGAAGAAAATGTCGCAAGAAAAATGCTTTACAAACCATGAAGTCTTAGCTTCAACCGCCATTGTCCTTCATATTACTAAAATATTTCCAGAAAATTCACTTCAAATAGGTCCTTTCTCTGATGCTTTGGTGCTAGTTTTAGCTACAGAGTCGATCGTTTAATGGTATATAATTTTGGCGAATTTTTGTAAAAAATCTGTAAAGTTCAATTATACAAGATACAAAAAAAATTGTAGACATTAATTGAATAGGGTGTCTTGAGCTACACCTTAAAACATTATTTCTACAATCACAGGCTGGGCCATAAGTCGTTGGTGATACAAATTTTCTTTGTTTTTTTTTTTTTTAATCGAATGTTATTGCATTTTTGAATTGTCCATCGAAATATAATGCATGTTTGTAAGAAAAGAAATTCGGGAGGCAGCAAGTGCATTATGGTAGCGAATTTTCATTGAATGCCTCCAGTTTGAATGGCTCAATTTGATATTAACCTATAAGGTTCGTTGGCCAACAAACTAGTTGTTTCGGGAACATTTTAAGTTTACTTTAGGAAATTTTTGTACATTTTCAAACAATAAAGTTATTTTGATGAAACATGGCACATTGTTTCTACTATATATGTTATACTGATAACCCAATTTGATGCCTGCTTTCTTTAAAAAAAAAAGAAACATCTTTGCTATTAAAAACATTTTAATGAAAATTGGCTACCAGAACGCACTTGCTGCGTCCAGACTTTTATATTATTAGCAGACCCTGCCAACATGACACCGTACATGCTACTGCGAGAATCAATAACATTGACTTTTTAATACTTACATGATATTGAAAAAATGACATTGTCCTGAATTTTTTTTACGTAAATGCAAGTTTTTACGCATCAAATGTCAAAAAACAGTTACATGAAATAGGTAAACATTGTTCTGTAGGATGTACCATCTTTAATCTTATCACAACATATATAACATAAACTCACAATTTCTGGTGGTGAAATTTTAGGTGGACAAGCTGCGAGTGCAGGCAGCTGAACAGGCTGAGATGGTGGCATCTCAGGAAGCCGAGCTGAACAGCAAGAAGGAGCAGCTGGAGGGTCTTAAACAGGAAGAGCAACGATTAGAGCAACATAAGGTGGAGAGCATGAAGAGGTTGGAAGGTCTGACTCACAACCTGCAGGAAACACAATTTACAATAAGTCAGGTAAAATGATAAAGAGTTTAGCTGATGATCTTGTGGTTTTAAATTCTAGTTTTGCGTTTTAGCGAATTTTCATTAAGAAAAATCCGCTAATAGAGAGAAATTTCTTCAGATTATCGCGAATTTGGGTCCCTAGAACCCAAAACCAAGGTCCGTTAAAAATTTTGTATGTTTAAATATATATATATATATATATATATATATATATATATATATATATATATATATATATATATATATATATATATATATATATATATATATATATATATATATATATATATATATATATATATATATATATATATATATATATATATATATAACGAAACAGACCGATTTGCGTGTCCAGAGAATTAAAAAAAAAACGCTGAAACACGTCAATTTTAATATTGACTGGGACGTGTTTTGACATAAAACTCAACTTTGTCACATCAACCCCTTAAGGGTAGTGATAAGAACCAAGGGTGTTGCGGATGCAGATTTTTTCACATCCGCGGACACGGATTTTTGGAGGCTCACATCTGCGGATGCGGATCTGAAGATCTTTTATAAAAAAAGAAACTACGGGTGCAGAAATAACATATTAAGAGTAATTTTTAATATTTTTATTAAATGTTCAGTATGAAAAGTTAAAAATTGGAGCATTATATTTAATAAAAAGTAATATTGCTGTTTTATCGGGGTCAAGTCTGTTACGCAGAGGTTCATAAATTGAACACGAGATACTGAACAATTGTTCGCTAGGAACACTGGTTGGTGATGTCGATAAAAATCTGCGTGCTATTGGTGATAATAGTTTCAATTCTTGATGAACGCTCCACCATTTAAGAGGATTTTCATCTACATTGACCATCTTTTTATTGCGGTGAGAAAGCAATTGCTTTTTGCGTACAGCTCCAGCGCTACCATTTTCTGGCGTTTCTTGGCTCTCATCTTCACTTGACGAATCCAACATCATAGCAAGATCGGCGCCAGTCGCCGGGCCCATCTAATTTCTTTCTTGTTGCGATCTGTGCTACATCTGCATCTGCATGAACATCTGCATTCATCGTGGCGGATACGGATGCAGATGTCCAAATCGGTACGGAAGCTCCGCAATTGCGGGTGCGAATATTCGCAACATCCCTAATAACAACCCTTATATTTTAAATAGGGAACATGGGTCGAGTGTTACATCATTTGAAAGCTATTTCTTTTCTTAATTCAGCACACAAATTTTTTTGGAAGTTTTATCAACTCGTTTAAAAATTATTCACAGTTGGAGTTGCAAGAACGTATTTCATTCATTGTGATAAGAAATGCACTAATTAGTCAATTTTTCGTTAAAAAAAAACAACTAAAAAACAAAACCAAAAAAAAAAAACAAAACCAAACATTCAAAAATGTTTATTCAGTTAAGTAAGTGTTCAAATTGTTGAACGCCAGCTTCCATACAAAAGTACAAATTTTGTTCAAAAGGAGCTCTGACATTCTGGAGCATTTGTGGAGTTATTAGACGGCACTCTTCAACAACGTGTCGTCGTAATTCTTCCAGAGACTCCGGTTCTGTTGTGTAAATTCTACTCTTTAAATGGCCCCATAGAAAGAAGTCTAAAGAGTTAAATCCGGTGATCTAGAGGTCCACTCAATAGCACCTCTACGCCCAATCCATTGTCCTGGAAACTTTCTATTCAAAAACTTTCTAACACGTTGCGAAAAATGCGGAGGAGCTCCATCTTGTTGAAACACTAATTGATTTTCTTGATAGCGACCATCATTTTCAACAATGTCAATTAGTAGAGAGTAAACGATATCTTCTAGTAACTCCAAATACGTTTCGCCACTCAAATTTCCATCAAGAAAAATTGGTCCGATTAAACGATCTTCAAAAATGCCAGTCCAGACATTCAATTTCTGTGGAGTTTGAGTGTGGACTTCGTGAAAATTTCTTGGATTATTATCTGCCCAATAACGACAATTAAGGCGATTGACTGTAGAGTTTAATAAAAACGTACACTCGTCTGAAAAACACATATTGAACAGAAAGTTTCAGTTATCAGCTATTCGTGCAGTCATAACTTCACAAAACTCTAGCCGCCGATCAAAATCATCATTCAGTTGTTGTACAAGATGAATTTTATACAGGTGAAATTTATGATGCTTCAATATTCGCTTTTGATGTTGGAAACAGTGGCCAATTTTCTCATGCTCAAAGTTGGGTCTGCAGCAATTTGTCCTAAAACTTCAATCTCAGTAGTCTCATTTCTAACTGGAAATTCACGTTCAGGATCCTGATTTTTGTTGGCTGCTGAACCACTTTGTCGAAACTTTGCAACTAACTCCAAAATGTATTTTCTGTAACATGTCTGTTCGGATGTCGTTCATTAAACAAATTTGCGGTACGATTGGTACAGTCATCGTTTTTGAAAAAAAGAGTAATTATTTCAACTCTTTCTTCTACAGAATACACCATTGTGAAATTAATTTTCGGTAGTACTATCAAGTATCAAACCGACCGATAAACTGAAATAATAAACCGCATTTCTCTCATTCCGATAAGAGATGTTCTGATAGTCAATTTTTTGTTTACAAACCAACAAAACATTGACTATCAGCACATTTCTTATCGGAACGAGTGAAATGCGTTTTTGCATTTTCAACTGTGAATAATTTTTAAACGTGTTGATAAAACTTCCAAAAAAATTAGTGTGCTAAATTCAGAAAAGAAAGAGCTTTCAAATGATGTAACACTCGACCCATGTTCCCTATTTAAAATATAAGGGTTATTATCACCACCCTTAAGGGGTTGATGTGACAAAGTTGAGTTTCATGTCAAAACATGTCCCCCTCAATATTAAAATTGACGTGTTTCACCATTTCTTAAAAAAAATATTCTCTTGACGCAAATTGGTTTGTTAAAGTTCTCAATGCGCCACCCAGTATATATATGTATGTATGGATGTACGTATGTATCCGACCGATAACTCAAAAAATACTAAAAACTTGGCAAAAATCTTGTTTGGGCGAAAACCGAGGTCGAGTTTGTTCATCAGCCTTTATGCTCAAGTTTTTCCGGTGGAAAATCGGAGATTTTTTTTTTAAACGCTCTATTTTTGTAAGTACAGAGTAACTGGAATGAGACTTTACATGTGGCTAGAAATAGTGCAAATAAACCTATGTTTAACTCGTGACTAAAAAAGCGATCTCTCACAATGTCTACTGTTTTCATAAGAAATAAATTGGTCATGTTGTTCCAGGCAAAGGCTTTAATTACCCAGCTAGAAGAACAGACTAGACAAATGAACGACGCTATTCAAGCTTGTGATTCTGCTATTGAATCTGGAGAACCCATACAGGTTCCGGACGCATACCTGAAAATCAACCCTGAATTCAGGGATCCACAGTATGGTAAAGTTGGTGTCGTGACAAATGGTGAAAATAGAGAGGTGAGTTCACTAAAATTTATGGTTACTTTGTGTATATGCTGTAAAAGTGATTTTTAGTGAATTGTCTTTCAAACAAAATTCACTAATAAGCAAATCATGACTTTTGAATTTTGAAAAAAATTATTCAAATGAGCGCGAACTATGCCTCCTAGAACCCATATCCAGGGTCAGTTTCAATTTTTATATGTTACATATATCACACCAATAACTCAAAAATAATGTGATCAAATTTGGTACATACCTTCCTTTTGCAAGTGGCTTGGATAAGTTGGTTAGCCAGGAAAATCGGCCCAAGTTTTTCCGGAAAATTTTATGTTTTCTTTTGAAAAAATTTATATCTCCTAAAATAACAAGGTAAGGGAACCAAATTTGGTACATTGGTTTTTGTCATAAAGAGTATTCTATGTACCAAAATTAAGATCTCTATGTTAAAAGACAAAAAAGCTAGAGGTAAATTAATTTTTAATTAATTATATCTGATGAAACAAAGTTAAAACGTCAAAATTGATTATTATGGTTGGAGTAAGAACTAAAGTAAAAAATACGACATGAAATGACTAACAAGCTCCTAGATCTGTGTCTAAGTCGTTATTTTCCTTCATTTTGTTCAAACATGAGCAAAAAATCCATTGTAGTTAAAAATTGTTCGGTGTAAATAGAAAAGACGTTATACAATTAACACACTTGTTCAAGAATGTAATAATTATTTTTATTTTTTTTACTTATTTATGTTTTATTTCCATTTTATTTGTATTATTATTATTGGTGCAGACTATGACGTTTTAGTTTACTTTCGTTCCTTGGTACTCGGCAGGAATTAATTTGCTGTATATATCTATTATGCATTTCTCGATGTTTTGGTACACTGCGCATGTGCGCGATCGCATTTTACGAAGGCTTGTTCGTTTCAAGAAGAGTTGAGTTTTTGATGTCAACCAGAAAGCACGTCGTTCGCGAGTTACCCGTGCTCCGACGATTAGCTAGCTAATAACCCATGTTCGCATGAGTTGACATACCTTATCCACCTGCAGTTGTAGTGGGCTTCAGTATTGTTAGCAAGACTGAAGAAGTTGGCGGCGAATTGTACG
This sequence comes from Tillus elongatus, assembly GCA_964006375.1. Classification (NCBI taxonomy): domain Eukaryota; kingdom Metazoa; phylum Arthropoda; class Insecta; order Coleoptera; family Cleridae; genus Tillus; species Tillus elongatus. The sequence continues at coordinate 13,260,258 of OZ023264.1, forward strand.
AACAAAGGCAAGATTCCAACACCTATCTGCATGAGAAAACGCTGAATAATCGTAAGTGTTTAGTAAGTTTAGTAAGTTATCCTGTGAATCGCTATTAGTGCCTATGGAACGACAGTTGAAATTAGAAATTATTCAATTGCGTTTAAATACAGTCCCTCTCATTGGTCCATCGACCCAGGATTATCATAGTCTGCATTAAATAAATTAAATTCGTTCAAAAAGCGTTAAAATAAACGTAAATGCGATACTATATCTTATCGGGTTTTATCGCGTTTTTTATACCGCTTTTGTTCAAATCTTGAATCGTGTCGATTAAGGACGATTCGTGTCCATTAAGGACGATTCGTGTCCGTCGGCTTATTGTCGTCATCGCTGCTGGGTGGTGATCTACTTGTAGTTCATTTGTAACGACTGTTCTGTAATTTAACTACCACAGATTTCTATATTCTGTGGCCTGTCATAATTTTATTTCTCACAGGGTTTGACGTTTGACATTTCTGATGTTCTGCCTAATATACATAAGATAGGTTATGTTAATGTTTACATGATAGAAGTGATCAAACTTGTAATCAATTCGTTGTTTACATAAAATACATAATATTTTAATACTTTGTATCAATTAGTTGATACATAAAAAACAATAGGTTAATTTCATTCGTGAAATTATAAACTTGTTTGCAAGTTAGACTTTTAGTTTGTTAATTTGCTGTCTAATTACAATGGATAAAAAATTGAAACTTTTAAAGACAGAAACATTTATTATTAGTTCTAAATGCCAGAAAATTCTTGAGTTGTTAATAGTTGCTGAGAGAAGTGAAGATGAGGGTGATATATATAAAGCTTTGACTAGATGTGAGGACTTATACCAGTTAAACTCTGCACATCAGTTACTTCACTCTAAAATCCTAGAAATGTTTATTGAAAATGACCAAGAGGAAAAATTAGATCAGGAACATGAATGTTTGCAAAATTTTGAAGACTTGTATTATTCAATTAAGGAAAAACAACGGTGTGTTTTGGAAATATTGGAAGGAAAGACAACTGTAAGTAAGATTAATACTGAAGGCTCTAAGCAAACATGTGTCAAACTTCCTGCGATACAGCTTCCTTCTTTTGCTGGTGACATAAAAGAATATCAATGTTTTATTGAATTGTTTAAAAGCTTAGTTGATGAAAATCAGAATTTAAGTGATATTGAAAAATTTCATTATTTGCTTTTATCTTTGAAAGGTGAAGCTAGTGTTTTAGTTAAATCACTGCAATTAACTGCTTCAAACTATCCAATTGCTTTAAATTTACTGGATAAAAGATACATGAATAAACGTATCATAGCAAGTAGTTATTTGCAGGCCTTGTATAAAATTCCTCCTGTAATGGAGCGAACTTCAAAAAATTTAAACCATGTCATAAATAGCTTTTCTGAAAATTTAAGTGCATTTAGGTCAATAATTCCTGACCTTAAAAATCAACTTGATTTCTTGTTGCTGAATCTTCTTGTTCGTAAATTGGATGGCCAGACTAGGGAACAGTTTGAGTTAACTATTTTAGATGATGCATTGCCCTCAATTCAGGAGTTGATTGAGTTTGTTTATGCCCAGGCTCGGGCACTTGAAAACTCTTGTGGGGACTTTGATACTAAAGGTAGGAGAGCTGGTCCCTCAACTAAATCTTCACGGCTTTCGTTGATTGTGAATTCATGTAAATGTAGTCTTTGTGAATCCAAACATGAGCTATATAAATGTGATGTATTTTTAAATAAGTCACCTCAGGATAGATTTACTGTGATAAAATCATTGAATCGTTGTATACTTTGCTTTGGTGAGTCGCATCGTGTTTCAGGTTGCAAATCAAAGAGAAAGTGTGGCCAGTGTAAGCAGAGACATAACACTTTGTTGCATTTTAAGGGACAGGTTCACAAGGATAGATCTAAATCAGACAATTCAGACTTAACCAGTCAGCACACTGATGTTTGCTTAAACTCTGAGACATCAACATCAGATGGTTCAAATGTAGATGAACTACAAAGCTCTTCAACTGGGGTACAAGCTGATCAGATTTTGTGTCCGATGGGGCAAGGTGGCTCTAGTAATATTGGCCTAAGTGTTTTGGCATCTGTTTCGACGGTGTTGTTGGGTACTGCTGTTGTGGAGAGTGTTGATTGCTCGGGGAGTTCTCAACTCATCCGTGTGGTTTTGGATTCAGGCAGCCAGTTATCCTTCATTTCGGAAGCATGTGTTCAGAGACTTGGTCTTCGAAGGAAAAGCTCTTGCGTCACAGTTAGAGGTTTAAGTCAAACACCATCTGCTGTTGGAAAGGGTATAGTAAATTGTTATATACGACCTCGTGACATGTTGGCCCCAACCTTGAACATAGAAGCTGTTGTTTTACCAAAAATTTGTTCGGATTTGCCTGATACAACCGTGGACCCTCAAAATTGGAAGCATCTTGATGGCCTCAAATTGGCCGATCCTAAGTTTCATTTACCTCAGCCCTTAGATATGTTGTTAGGTGCGGAATTTGTTCCGTATTTGTTGACAGGGGGTGTAGTTAGGGGTGAAAGGATTGGTGATCCCATTGCGATAAATACTATTTTTGGGTACATTCTAATGGGAAAGGTGACATGTGGAGTGCCGCAACAGTCTGAGCAGGTTTGTTTATTTTCAGAGGTTTCAATTGATCATATAGTTAGCAAATTCTGGGAATTAGAAAATGTTCCCTCTGTAATAACCAATAAAGAAGACAGTTATTGTGAACGCCATTTCTTGGAAACTCAATCGAGAAATCCTTCAGGTAGGTATGTGGTGTCACTTCCATTTCGAGAGGATGGTTGCCACTTAGGGCGCTCTCGTGATATGGCTCTTCGGAGATTTTACTCGTTAGAGAAATCTCTCCTAAAGAATCCTAGCATTCGTGCAGGTTATATAAATTGTATGAAGGAATATTTGGATTCTAATCATATGGAAGTTGTGCCAGAAGCACAAATTGAAAAAAAGGATGTGTATTATATTCCTCATCATGCGGTCATTAATGAGAAGAAGCTGAGAATTGTCTATGATGCTTCAGCAAAATCAAGTAATGGTCTTTCGTTAAATGATACATTGTACACGGGTCCCAAATTACAACAGGATATTGCAATTTTGTTGACTCGTTTCCGTTTCCATAAGTTTGTTTTTATTGCTGACATTAAACACATGTATCGTCAGATTCAGGTAGTTTCCGATCAGTGTGACTATCAGCGTATTTTGTGGAGATTCAAAGATGATGAGCCGGTACGAGAGTACAGACTCAAAACGGTTACGTTTGGAGTCAAACCCTCTCCTTATCTGGCATTACGTACACTCCAACAGCTCGCTGTTGATGAGTGCAGGAGCTTTCCTGTAGCATCAGAAGTCTTGAAAAATGATGTCTATGTTGACGATGTTATTACAGGAGCCTCTTCGCTGGAAGCAATAGTGGAATTACAGAGACAAGTCATTGGGCTTTGTGAAGCGGGTGGTTTTCCCTTACGTAAATGGGCAAGTAACAGTCAGGAAGTTCTGAATAATATTTCCACGGAATTTCAGCAAAATATTTCATTTGATGCGGAAAAGGAAATCGTTATTAAGATTTTAGGTCTACAATGGAACCCACTCTTGGATCAGTTTACATTTGAAGTAAGACAGAGGCAAAGTGTTTGTACAAAGCGATCAATGTTGTCGGAGTTAGCCAGGATTTTTGATCCTTTGGGGTTTTTATCTCCTTGTATGGTTTTCACAAAATGCCTAATTCAGCATATTTGGACATTGAAACTTGGTTGGGATGACCCCTTGCCTCCGGCTGTGACACAGCAGTGGGATCAATATCAATCTGAACTACACTTACTGTCTAGCGTACACATAGCAAGATATACTCACATGGACGATTTAAATCATGCTGTTCAGTTTCATGCCTTCTGTGATGCATCTGAAAAGGCGTATGCTGCAGTTGTTTATCTTAGGATACTTTCAGATCCCATTCAAATATATTTCGTAGCTGCTAAGTCGAAGGTCAGTCCGTTGAAAAAAGTGTCTCTTCCCAGGCTAGAATTATGTGCTGCTTTACTGCTTTCTGAATTGGTAAACGTAATTTTACCTGCCTTTGTATTAGTCCATAGAGACTATAAACTCTTCGCGTGGTCAGATTCAAAAGTGGTGCTTAACTGGCTGGCTTCTCCCTCTAACCGGTGGAAGACCTTTGTGGCGAATAGGGTTGCGCAGATTCAGGAACTCGTTCCTCCTAATTGCTGGGGATACGCCCCTCCTTACAGAACCCTGCTGATTGTTCCAGTAGGGGTATATTTCCATCGCAGCTAGTTGCACATCCCTTATGGTGGACTGGACCTACCTGGCTATGTTTGACTTCTGAGCATTGGCCAGAGCAAAGCATCTCTCAAGAACATAGTACTGAAATCTTCCATGAGGAAGTGAAAAATTCGTTGTCCGTTTTCATAACAGAGGACTTCTTCTCATTTATTGGTAGATTCTCCTCATTGTCTAAGTTGCAACGTGTAATATGCTACTGCCTGAGATTTGCTTCATATTGTCGGCACAAGAAAAAGGTGGGTGAGAAGTTTACCCATCTGGAACTGCAAGATACGTTATTGAAACTGATAAAGTTAGTGCAGCATTTTGTGTTTAAATCAGACATAGAATTGTTGTCACAAAATAAAAATTGTTCAAAGAGTATTAGGAAACTTAATCCATTTCTTGATGATAAAAATATTTTAAGGGTTGGTGGTAGATTGAGGAATTCTTCATTGAATTTTGATGCTAAGCATCCTATTTTGCTCCCAAGAAAACATGCCTTGACTGTTCTTATCATTGAATACTATCATAAATCGTACTTACATCCAGGATTTAACACCTTGCATTGTTTGCTTCGGCGACAGTTTTGGATATTATCTCCCCACCGTGCGATTAAAACTGTGTTGTCAAAATGTCACACATGTTTCAGGGTGAACCCGCATGTCATATATCCACTTATGGGTAATTTGCCTTCCTCTCGATTATCGGAAATAAAGGCTTTTAAATTTGTGGGTGTTGATTTCGGCGGCCCCTTCACTATTACTATGAATAAAGGCCGGGGTGCAAAAACTTTGAAATCTTATCTTTGCCTCTTTGTATGTTTCACCACCAAGGCTGTTCACTTGGAACTCGCTTTGGATCTCTCCACCGAGGCGTTTCTGGCCGCTTTTCGTCGATTTGTGTCTCGTCGAGGAAGTTGTGTTAGAATTCACAGCGACTGTGGTAAAAATTTCGTTGGTGCCAGCAGATATCTTCTCGATTGTATGAAATCTGCAGTGGAAATGGCAAATTTTGAGTGGCATTTTAATCCGCCCTCCGCTCCACATATGGGTGGTTTATGGGAAGCTGGGATAAAGTCAGTTAAATCTCATTTAATTCGGATTATAGGTGATCAAATTCTTACTTTCGAGAATTGTCGACGGTTTTCACACAAATTGAAGCTGTTCTGAACTCTAGACCTCTTTGTAGTTTAAGCTCTGACCCCAATGATTTAACTGCTCTTTCCCCTTCACATTTCTTAAACTTAGAACCCTTGGGTTCCTTCATTGAACATGACTTGTCAGATTTAAAGTTGTCGCGCTTGTCACGCTGGCAACGTATCTCTGCTTTCCAACAGAAGTTTTGGCGACGTTGGAGTCACGAATACCTTAATACCTTGCAGCAGCGGAACAAGTGGGATTCAGAAACAAATCCCGTGAAAGTCGGTACTCTTGTTTTACTTAAAGATGAGTTGTCACCACCTCTGCGATGGCGTATGGCATGTGTCAGCTCAGTCCATCCAGGAGTAGACGGTATCATTCGCGTAGTTACCGTGAAAACGGCGTTGGGAGAGTTGAAACGGCCAGTTACTAAACTGTGTCCGTTGCCAAATCAGTAGGGTAGAGTAAAATAGTATTTTACGGGGTGCGGAATGTTCAAGAATGTAATAATTATTTTTATTTTTTTTACTTATTTATGTTTTATTTCCATTTTATTTGTATTATTATTATTGGTGCAGACTATGACGTTTTAGTTTACTTTCGTTCCTTGGTACTCGGCAGGAATTAATTTGCTGTATATATCTATTATGCATTTCTCGATGTTTTGGTACACTGCGCATGTGCGCGATCGGATTTTACGAAGGCTTGTTCGTTTCAAGAAGAGTTGAGTTTTTGATGTCAACCAGAAAGCACGTCGTTCGCGAGTTACCCGTGCTCCGACGATTAGCTAGCTAATAACCCATGTTCGCATGAGTTGACATACCTTATCCACCTGCAGTTGTAGTGGGCTTCCGTATTGTTAGCAAGACTGAAGAAGTTGGCGGCGAATTGTACGAACAAAGGCAAGATTCCAACACCTATCTGCATGAGAAAACGCCGAATAATCGTAAGTGTTTTGATATTTATATGCGGCTAAGTTATCCTGTGAATCCCTATTAGTGCCTATGGAACGACAGTTGAAATTAGAAATTATTCAATTGCGTTTAAATACAGTCCCTCTCAACACTACTGGATATACCTGCTGTTCTGCCGTGTCGAGCGCAAGAGTCGAGTCTTACATGACGAGTTCTAATCTTAGTTAGCGACTTCACTTTTTATGAATTTTTCTTAGTCTCCTTTCACTTTACCGTTATCTGTTCAGATTGTTGTTATTCCGATGAATTTTTTAGCGAGTTTTTGTAAAAAAACTAATTTAATAAAGAAGAGATGAAAACTTTTAAAACTTAATTCAATTTGAATAGCATATCTGGTTGTTTGTTCTTGCCCTAACTTATTGAAACAGTTCCATATTTAATACAGTTATAGACTTTTCCCGTAGCTTCACAAGTGCTTGTTTCAGTAAATTTTCTTAAAAAAATTCACCAATGAGGAGACCCCGACTTTTGAATTTAGAAAAAAATTCTTCAAAAGAGCACGAACTAGGCCCCCTAGAACCCATTTTCGGGGTCAGTTTCAATTTATATATATCACACCAATAACTTAAAAGATAATGGGCCCATTTTAATCAAATTTTCTGAGTACCTTCCTTTTGTAAATGGCTTGGATAAGTTCGTTAGCCAGGAAACCTGGCACAGGTTTTCCCGGAAAATTTTGTGTTTTCTTTCGGGAAAAAATTATATCCGGAAATAACAAAGTAAGGCCAACCAGATTTGGTACACGTGTTTGTATTTGGGTGAACCATTTACCAAAATTTAGGTCTGTAAGTTTAAAGACGAAAAAGTTATAGGCATTTAACATCAAAGTCGCGATTTGAAACGTCAAAATTGGCAACATTTAGGCAATGAACCTGAAAGAAATACAGATTATGTAAAGAGTGTTCTGCAAACCCTTAAGTTTCAGCTTAAACCATCATTGCCCTTCATTTTAATAAAATATTTCCAGAAAATTCATTTTAAATAGACACTCTCTCTGATGCTTTGGAAGTAGTTTTAGTAAGTTTATGATTTAACTGTCTATTTGATGCCAATTCATTAATGAGACCGCGACTTTGAATTCTAAAATAATTTCTTCAAATGAGCACAAACTAGGCCCCCTAGAATCCATATCCTGGTTTACTTTCTGCTTACATATATACAAAGTGACGCATTTCTACGGTAAAGCTCAATATAATTGTTATTATGCAAAATACGAGAAAAAATTGTATACGTTACCTATAGGGTGTCTTGAGCTGCATCCTATAAAATTATTTTGACAATCACAGGGGGCCACTTTTTTTTAACATTCCTTATTGCATTTTTCATCGAAATATGATCCATGTGTTTAAAAAAAGTCGAGACGCAGTGAGTGCGTTTTGGTAGCGAATTTTCATTAAATGCTTCAAAATTTAATAACTCAATTTTCTATTAACCTAAGGTTCGTCTGCTATATTTATAGCAATTAGCTATACTATCAACCAAATGTCCTTGTAAAAACAAGACATATTTTCCATTAAAAACATTTTAACGAAAATTCGCCACCATAACACATTTGCTGCGTCCCGAACTTTTTTCTATTATGGTAGTTCAATTCGTTAAACGTTTCATGCATTATGAGAATTTAACGTAAACGTCCTAACGACGCCACTATTTCACTAATTATTGTTGTCTTTATTTCCCGATGAATGGTGAACTGAACCCATTATAAACATGTCATCTTTTTTTTAGGATGCTTTTGGTAGTAATGATGCATTTGTGATGCAGAATAATGTAAATAATTCTTCTGCGTTTACGAATGATCCATTCCAAAATGGTAAGTTAGTTATTTCATTATTAAAGTATTATTTAATTTTATTCATTTTACTGTTTGTAGATCCATTTAGAAGTAATTCTACAGATGCCTTCAGTTCCAATGATCCCTTCAATGCTGCCTTCTCCAAGCCAAATGTAAGTATTAAAGTATTGTAAACAAATATATTTTTAAAAACAATTAAAATATATTTATATATAAACCATGATAAAACTGCAAACATCTACATTAGTGATCAGCTAAATATAAATCACTGATATTTTTCTGAGTACTGCATCATCAGCATGTAGTAAATATTAACCTTGATCTAATATTAGCGTTTCGCATAACTGCTAGTATTTAGTGAATTTTCTTAGAAAAAATTACTAATAGGGGGATCCCAACTTTTGAATTCTCAAAAAATTTCTTTAAATGAGCGTGAACTAGGACCCCTAGAACCCATATTCGGGGTCAGTTTCAATTTTTATATGTTCACTCATTCCGATAAGAAATGTGCTCATAGTCAATGTTTTGTTGGTTTGTAAACAAACAATTGACTATCACAACATTTCTTATCGGAATGAGAGAAATACGGTTTACTATTTCAGTTTATCGGTCGGTTTGATACTTGATAGTACTACCGAAAATTAATTTCATAATGGTGTATTCTGTAGAAGAAAGAGTTGAAATAATTACGCTTTTTTTTCAAAAACGATGACTGTACTAACTGTACCGAAAATTTGTTTAATTAACGACATCCGAACAGACATGTTAACAGAAAATACATTTTGGAGTTAGTTGCAAAGTTTCGACAAAGTGGTTCAGTAGCCAACAAAAACGGGATCCTGAACGTGAATTTCCGGTTAGAAATGAGACTACTGAGATTGAAGTTTTAGGACAAATTGCTGCAAACACAACTTTGAGCATGAGAAAATTGGCCACTGTTTCAAACATCAAAAGAAGAAGTATTCAGCGAATATTGAAGGATCATAAATTTCACCCTTATAAAATTCATCTTGTACAATAACTGAATGAAGATGATTTTGATCGGCGGCTGGAGTTTTGTGAATAATAATCCAAGAAATTTTCACGAAATCCACACTCAAACTCCACAGAAATTGAATGTCTGGACTGGCATTTTTGGATACCGTTTAATCGGACCAATTTTTCTTGATGGCAATTTGAGTGGCGAAACGTATTTAGAGTTACTAGAAGATATCGTTTACCCTCTACTAATTGACATTGTTGAAAATGATGATCGCTATCAAGAAAATCAATTAGTGTTTCAACAAGATGGAGCTCCTCCGCACTTTTCACAACGTGTTAGGGAGTTTTTGAACACAGAGTTTCCTGAGCAATGCATTGGGCGTAGAGGTGCTGTTGAGTGGCTCCCTATATCACCGGATTTAACTCCTTTAGACTTCTTTTTATGGGGCCATTTAAAGAGTAGAATTTATGCAACAGAAGCGGAGTCTCTGGAAGAATTACGACGACACATTGTTGAGGAATGCCGTCTAATAACTCCACAAATGCTCCAGAATCTCAGAGCTCGTTTTGAATAAAATTTGTACATTTGTATGGAAGCTGGTGGTCAACAATTTGAACACTTACTTAACTGAATAAACATTTTTGAACGTTTGGTTTTGTTTTTCAGTTTTTTTTTTAAACGAAAAATTGACTAATTAGTGCATTTCTTATCACAATGAATGAAATACGTTCTTGCAACTCCAACTGTGAATAATTTTTAAACGAGTTGATAAAAAATCCAAAAAAAATTTGCGTGCTGCATTCAGAAAAGAGAGAGCTTTCAAATGATGTTACACTCGACCCATGTTCCCTATTTAAAATATAAAGGTTGTTATCACCACCCTTAAGGGGTTGATGTGACAAAGTTGAGTTTTATGTCGAAACATGTCCCCCTCAATATTAAAATTGACGTGTTTGTTTCTTAAAAAAAATTCTCTGGACGCAAATCGGTCTGTTTCGTTTTCGATGCTCCATATATATATATATATATATATATATATATATATATATATATATATATATATATATATATATATATATATATATATATATATATATATATATATATATATATATATATACATGTATCACGATAACTCAAAACATAATGGTCCAATTTTAATAAAATTTGGTATGTACCTTCCTTTTGTAAATGGCTTGGATAAGTTCGTTAGCCAGGAAAATCGAACCAGGTTTTCCAGGAAATTTTTTGATTTTCTTTCGTAAAAAATTTTTATCTCAAAAAATAGACAAGCTATGGTAACAAAATTGGCACATAAGTTTACGATGTTAAAAGGAAACTATCTACCAAAATGTTTATGTTAAGAAAGAAAAAGTTCTGAAAAATATTTTGTGTGAGATCGTGTCTATGAAAATTCACTACCATAACGCATTTGCTGCATCCAGACTTTTTTAATTTGAAGAAAATTAAATGATTTAAACTTTATTGTTCATTTGGTAAGGGACATACTGTTCACACCACACCTACAAACAATAAGAAATATTTTTTTTTAATTCTTTTATTTATTTTGTAGGATGGTTTTAGTTCTGATCCATTTGGTAACTCCTTCTCCACAAATACAACAAAAGCAGATCCTTTCGATGCATTTGGCGATTCCAAAAAGAAACCAGATGCTACACCCGAGGTAATTATATGTATTAATTAGTTTATTTTGACAACTGTTCTTTAATGGAAATATATTTCCACAATAAGAAAAACTAACTATTCTTTTTTACCACTTAATATCACGGCTAGTTTTGTCAATTAAGGTTTTCTTTTGTTCTTTAACGTCTGCGTATTTCCGTGACTATGACCAATCACTGACACCAGAGAGCGGTTTCACCTCACTAGCCTGGAATTTTTCCGAACCCCTGCCTTTCTGTAAGGGGGGTAGGGGTCTTTAATGTGCCCAACATGGCATGGACACGGGGCCGACGGCTTTACGCCCCCTCCGAAGGAAGGAATGTGCAGACATTCAACTTGCTCAAATACTTGCTTCCCTAAGGTTTGAAAGGTTACTCGGATCTGTCCTGTGTTCAAGTCTGGGGGTCGTTCGAAGGTCATCAACTACAGGCCTATAGCTATCCTATGTAATTTTGTTAAGATTTTTGAGGCAGTTCTGTATGGTCGTATTTATCCTGCCGTGAAGTATCGCTTGTCACAATACCAGCATGGGTTTATAGAGGGGCACTCAACATTGACAAATTTATCCCTGTTCACACAGTATGTAAGTGAAGCTTTGGATGGACGGGGTCAGGTGGACGTCATTTATACAGACTTCTCCAAAGCTTTCAATCGTGTTGACCACTCAACACTTCTGTGCTAGTTCCGGTGTTCCACAGGGTTCCAATCTTGGCCCACTTCTCTTTTTGTTATTTATCAACGACATAAGCTCTGTAATTTCTGGTAATCATCTATTATTTGCTGATGATCTCAAATTATACTCCAGTGTTTACGATATTGGTGACTGTTTAAGACTCCAGGTGGACCTTGACAACTTACACCTCTGGTGTGTTGAGAACAGACTTGAATTAAATGTCTCGAAGTGCTCAAAGTGATGACATTCACTAAAAAAACCAGCCGTATAGCTTTTCCCTACAAACTGGGTCGTGTACCATTGACTAGGACTGAAAATCACAAGGATCTGAGCATTGTATATGATGAACATTTAAGTTTCACTGGACATATTCAAACAATTATGGCATCCTGTTTGAAGTTGATGGGTTTTATTATGAGGAGTGGTAGATCATTTTCCAATTTGGATAGCTTGAAAATTCTCTATTTTGTTTACATTCGATCCAGGCTTGAATATTGTAGCTTGGTTTTCGATCCCTTTTATAGTGTCCAGATTGGTGCTCTAGAAGATGTTCAACCTAAGTTTTTAAGACACCTTGTATATAGGGAATCTGGTACCTAACCACAGAGAGGATGCGATCATGGCCAATTGCTGATGCAAGCTGGCGTACCCAGTTTGTGTTCGCATAGAAAAAAAATGCATCTGTAATGTTCCTGCATAACTTGTTTCATGATAAAGTTGATTGTCCAGACTTATTGATGCAATTAAATTTCTCAGTTCCATGGGCTGCATCTAGAGTGGTGAGAGTGTTCAAGCCTCCAATACCAAGGACTAACTTGTATATGAAATCACCTGTGGATACAATGAGTTCTGACTTTAATGACATTGCAAACTTCTGCGACTTCTATTCGGATAAAGCTGCGGTTATTCGTAGGGTGGCTATATCTTACTTTGTCGGTTATTAGAACCATTATATTTACTGTTTTGTGGAATTTCTGCCTTGTGATGTTTTGCACGGTATTTTAGTTTTGTTTTTGGAAGTATTTTTTTTCATATTGTTATATACTGTTCTTTCTGTTTGGTGCCCTATTAATGGGACGATCCTGTTGGTCATGTATTCAATAAATAAATAAATAATACCTATTGCCTTGTTAATAATGCAAAACACTTACGTTATAAATTACATAACCATTGATTTATTTGTTTACATAAATTTGTGTAATCAGTTTGACAACAGTGCTGACAGATTAAAGAAATATTATTTATTATGCTCACTTTTTGTTATTGTATTTTCAGCCTGATAAAGATCCATTTGGCTGTGACCCGTTCGCTGTTCTGCATGCCCCGACGAGAGACGGTGGTCCACCTCAGAGACCTACCAGTCCCAGTCCCGCCCTGCCTCCCAAGAAAAGCAAAGTGCCCCCGCCGAGACCAGCACCGCCACGTCCTGCACAGCCTCCCTCTATGAAGAAGTCTTCAGGCGCGGCAGATCCCTTCGGCTCTGGTCATGACCCCTTTTCCTCGGGCGGCGGAGCGGGAGGCTTTGCAGACTTCACTGACTTTGACGCTAAGGTAGAGAGAATAAAAAAAAATTAGATATTTCTTTAGACGTAAGATGGTGTTGAATGCAGCTTTAGATAAATTTTACGTTTTTTTTAAGGGTTAAAATAAGTTTCTGTTTCTTGAATGATTTGAAAATTTTCGAACCTGTATTGTTTTTTAACCCTCGGTTAGGCGCGTGGGTCAAGCAGACACCTGGTTAATCATATTATTTGTCGTTGTTTTCTAAAAATTTATTTATTTATTTATTTATACATACGCCATCCAACAGCTTAAAAATCAAATAAGGTGATACACAAAATATAATAACTAACAATAATCAAACAAATTACACAAAAGAGAGTCACAAATTACATCGCTTTGAAAAACATTTTTATCTCTGATATATTACATGAGAAGATAGCCAGGCGGTCTTGCAGTACAGAGTAATCATTGCACATCTGGTAAGTTGGTGATGATCGCAGCAATCGTGTACGAGCAGTAGGGAGATAGAATGTGCCTGACAAACGTGCTGCAACACGAGGTACATTGAAATTAAGTTGCTGAAGCAAATCAGGGCAATCAAACACATAATTAACCAGTTTGTATAAAAATATAACGAAACTGCACTGCCTGCGCATCGACAAACTCTTCAGACTAAACCGAAGAAGTAAACTCTCATGAGGAAAACCAATAGAAGGATACTGACCATCCTCACGAAAGCTAAGAAATTTTCTTTGCACAGATTCCAGACTTGCCACATGTATCTCATAAGTAGGAGCCCACACAACTGAGCCATATTCAAGTCGGGACCTAACCAGACAACGAAAGAGCAGGGAGAGGGTGTCAGTCTGTGAGAAATTTTTGCTGTTTCTTATCAGAAACCCAAGAGTTTTGTAAGCAGAACTGACAGTCTGCTCATAGTGTGGTTTAAAAGATAGAGTACCATCAAAAACAATTCCAAAGTCCCTAACAGTCCCGGGGCGATCAAGTGGAAGCCCTCTTACATTGTTCCTGAAAGTAATTGCGTGCCTATTTCGAGTAAAGGACATCACACAACACTTGGAAACATTTATAGAGAGACCACTCCGACAACACCATTCATCAAGAATCTGAAGACAGTTCTGGAGCTGCAAACAGTCATCACCACTCGAAATATTTGCGAAAATCTTAATATCATCTGCATACATTAAAAAAGGAACATGTAAAACGTGTTTAACTGGGTCAATAAATATATTAAACAGTAATGGACCGAGTATGGAACCCTGCAGCACTCCCGAAGCTATGTGATAGGTGTCAGACTTGAAGCCCCCAACCTCAAAAAATTACCTCCATCCATCCAGGTAAGATCTGAACAAGCCAAGCAAGCCCTCGGAGAATCCGATAGCCCTCATCCTGTCAATCAGAACAGAGTGATTTAGGCCTTAGATAGATCAGTATACATAACATCAACCTGTGAAGAGCGGTCAAGAGCGGACGCAATGAACTGTGTAATGTCAACCAAATTCGTTACAGTCGATCTCCCTGGAATGAAACCATGCTGAGAAATAGAGAGTCTGTTTTTGATGTGAAACAGTATTCGCTGAAAAAGACAGGCCTCGAAAATCTTACAGAAGACACATAGTATGGCTATTGGTTGATAGTTTGATGGATCACCACTATCCCCCGCCTTGAAGACAGGGAAGACTCGTGACATTTATGATGTAAGATAATAACATACATTTATGATGTAATATATTTATATTAATTGATATAAAGCTTATTAAACCTGTTTTAGAGAAGGTTCTTGTGAAAAACGGGATATTATATTCCATTCTTTGTCAATACCAAATTATCAAGCTAAGTTTTAATTTTAACTTTGATTTCCATTTTATTTACTAGGAGTCTGAATCTACATCTTATTGTTCTTCTTCTGGAGCACTTGCAAAACATTTCTGGTCTTTTCCTATGTAGATGCTAGATGCAAACACAAAAATTCATTACACCTGTTGCACCAATATTGAGGCTTACACTTCTTTTTTGTGGTACTATAGCAAGTGCTGCAAATCTTTCGATTGGTAGTTTCACTTGGTCCTGGTTGAACTTCATCGGCAGGATGGTCCAGTTTATATTTTTTGACTTGCAGTTCATACGGCAAAGTTGTCATAACTGACCTTCTTTGTAACTTACGAGTTACTAACCCCAAAGCTAGCTTTTTCAAGTACACCCGTCTAGGAATATATTTCATTTCATTTCCCAAAAAAACTATTCGGGAGTTGATTCCGGCTACATGTTAAAAAATAACCATTGCCCATCTTCTTGTGGATAGTGCAGTATTGTATGTAGCCCACAATTTATCCACAACATCTACACCTGACTAACTCTTGTAATAAAGTCGATTATTTCTGGTTTCTTATCTTCTTCAGTCGACACCGCAGAACTAGCTGCATGAAAACTTGATATCAATACATTTGTCTTGTTTTGTTTTTGGTAAATTTTTTTTTTGTACATATTAGACCAATGTTTCTTGTTTTGTCTACTCAAAGAGAGTGTCGTATTGGTTACTCGTTTTAGAAACAACGAAAGCAGAAGGTATTTCTCGTCGGTTTTTTCTCACAGTTCCAAAATATGATAATTTTTATTCTCCAGCTCCTTGACAAGGTTCAAACTTGTGAATCAATTATCGGCAGTTATATTTCTAGCGCTTCCAAAAATTGGCTCGGACAACCTTAATACAATATTTTCAGCTGAATTATTTTTCGTATACGGTCCTTCTGGTTGCTGACCACAGTAAATCTCCATATTGTACATGTAAAACAGTTTTGTATCGCTTAGACAAAACATTTTGATACCATATTTACCAGGTTTTAACAGGATGTACTGTCTAAATCAACAGCCTCCCCGCACAGCCGGAAGCATTTCGTCGATAGTGACGTTCTGTTCAAGATGGTAGTGTGATTTGCAATTTTCCAGAAAATAACGAAATCTTTACACATACTATATGCGAAATTTTCATGAAATTTAGGGACGATAAATAGAATTATTGAATGCTTATTTTAGTATTCTTCAGTATAATAATTTTGAAAAGATCCGAGTAGAATAATTATAGGCTTACGAATGATATAAAAACTTACTGCTGTAAAAGTTATCACTTTCCTCTGTCCTATCAACTTCCCCTAATTCTCTCTCATCGACTTCATCATCCGTGTCCAAATCAACTGACCTAGTTTCCAAATGATCATCCGTCTCAGACTCCGATTGAGGCTCCTCAGAGTCATCTTAGGTTCGTCAGGTATATAATTACCATCAAAGTTATTTTCTTCAAAAACAAGTCTATTGAGTTCCTCGATATCCTCGGGATTATTCAGGTTGTACATTTTTTGTAGACATTTTTGAAAACAAAAATTCTATGATAAAAAATTGTTTATCCTGTAATGTTTACTAATACTGAGAAACATAAAATCCAACTGTGCGGTGGCACAACAGAAACCAAAACACACACTGACCATTAGGATTATTCGCACGGACTGGTAAAAGACTAACGGGACTCGGCGCGTAGGTCTGGCAGACCTATTCATGAAGCGGCTCTGCTTAGTCATTCATTGTGGGGCCTTTAGGGCCAGTACGAGGGTGCAGCTTTGAAATACGATTGTAAACAAACCGTTATGAGATGTCACAAAAGTACAATCCACTATCTTAAATAGTTTTTAAAATATAAGCGAAATAAAGACGCAGTGGTCTGTTGGACCACCACCTGCCTAACCGAGGGTTAATGAGGTAGTTCATTAAGTTATTATTATGTTTAACGTACCGTCATTAAGTATGCATTCAAGAACACAAAGCGGTAATCAAATCTGGGTACTCTGATGAGTTCCCCTGATCCAGTTTCAACGAAACATTCAAGTAACAGAAACATTTTACCCGTTTTATTGTGGTTGACCTGTACATAGGCATGTAAATACAGCTAACTGGTGTTTGATTTTTGCATAATGCTTGCATGTTTCTAGTGTTTACACCGCAGTAGTTCCTATCTAGAAAACGATACCACACAAACTCCCCAAGTCCTTCATTCTCAAAGACTACTAACTAGTGGCGATGGGAATCAAAATTATGGAATGGTAGGTTTCCTTTTTTAATAATAAATCTCTTTTTAAATCAGAATCTGGTCTAAATTTTTAGCAATTTTACTTGCTGAAACATAAAACTTCTAGCTTTTTTTGTATGGAAGCATTTTGGCGGTATTATGGGTTATTAATAGAGGTGTGCGAAGCTTCGAAATTTCGAACCGAACCCGAACTCGAACCGAACCTTCGGTTCGAAAATATGTTCGCACTAGCGATGTTGAAGTTGTTCGAAGTTCGAAATATGTTATTCTCCAAAATAGTTCGAAGTTCGTTGCTCAAAATTACTTTGAAATTTAACTTTACAGGCATTCTATGCTGCCAAAGATAGCGAAGTTGCGGCCCCGTTAACTCGATAGCGGCGCTTTAAACTCGTTATCGGTCTCATTGAGTGGATGGCATAATTTTAGGAGATTTCACTCATGCATATTTTTGACAGTTGGTGGGCAGATTGAGACACTACGGAGCCATTTAGCAATAACATAATTATTTTTCTTATATATCCTAGCCTCCCAACACCTTTTTCAGTAACAACATTGTGATGGCGGTGTTCGAAAGCGATCGGTAACATAAATTTTCAGAATTTATGAGGATAGTTGCAGATTGACTTTGGAAAACACTGGTTTCAACATAATTTATTTCACCATGAGCCAAAACGATCAGCACCAGAAGGCATTTTTACCCAATCAACCTGCAAATTTGCCGAACTCTTCGTTTTTGTTCAAAGAATGGGAATCTTTCACATATCAAATATTGTATGGTACAATATTCTTAAATTTTGTGTTTAAGGAAATGATATATGAACACTGAAGAATTTTGGGTAGTTCGATGTTCGATTTTAAATTTCTAAGAAGTTCGAAGTTCGACTGTGAACCTTAGACATACTATTTCAGAGGTTCGAAGTTCGAGGCAACATATTTGCTTGGGTTCGTTCATAGTTCGGTTCGAACAAAACATGGGTTCGCACACCTCTAGTTATTAATAGAGGTTTGTGAAGCTTCGAAATTTCGAACTGAACCCAAACTCGAACCGAACCTTCGGTTCAAAAATACGTTCGCAATAGCGATGTTGAAGTTGTCCGAAGTTCGAAATATGTGATTCTCCAAAATAGTTCGAACTTCGTTGTTTAAAAATACTATGATATTTAACTTTACAGGCATTGAATGCTACCAAAGGTGGCGAAGTTGCGGCACCGGTAACTCGGTAGCGGCGCTTTAAACTCGTTATCTGTGTCATTGAGTCGATAGTGTAATTTCAGGGGATTTCACTCATGCATATTTTTGACAGTTGGTGGGACACATTGAGACACAACGGAGCCATTGAGCAATCCGAGAATTATTATTTTTATATATCCTAGCCTCCCAACACCTTTTTGAGTAACAACATTATGATGGCGGTGTTCAAAGGCGATTGGTAACGTAAATTTACAGAATTTATGACGATAATTGCAGATTGCGTTTCGAAAACACTGGTTTCAACATGCTTTATTTCACGATGTGCAAAAACAATTAAATATTCACAATCAGGAGATAGTTCAAATTTTTAGTGGCTATTTTATCATGCACACTTTGATCCCTCTCAATCTGTTTGCTAAAACTGCCTAGCCAATGCCCAACAACCACAACATATTTATAATTGAGCTTATCTATAGTCAACAGATCTCAGTTTGTTAAGATTGGGAACCACATTTCAATCTCAGTTGAGGTCTTATGAGGTGTACCACAGGGCAGCCACTGTGGCCCCCTTCTTTTTAACCTATTTATTAACAATTTGTATTCTTGCTTTAATTCTTCCCAGTTCCTTTTATTTGCGGATGACCTGAAGGTTTTCAGGGTTGTCAGGAATAAATTGGATTGCCTTGAGTTGCAGAGTGATATTGATAATCTTGTTCGGTGGTGTTCAGTCAATTTCCTAGATTTAAAGTTAGAAAAGTGTCTTTCTATGGTTTTTCGTAGAAACCACACTGTTTTTAACCATACTTATTCCATTGATTCAGTAAACCTCGCCGCTGTATACACTGTGAAAGATCTTGGTGTTTTATGACACCAAATTGAGTTTCTCTCAACACATTCTAGATATTTCTCTTAAATCACGTAGGCTTTTGGGTTACGTACAGAGAATATCATCTGATCTCTCAATCACATCATTTAAAATGATATATAGTGCAATAGTGCACTCTTCATTAGAATATGGTTCTGTCATTTAGAGCCGCTTCTATGAAGTTAACTCTGTGATGCTGGAAAAGGTTCAGCACAGATATTTAACATGCTCAGCTTATAGATTAGGGTTTCCTTGTAACGATTATAAATATGACTATAATGATCTTATGTCACGATTGAATTTAACCACCCTGTCCAATCGAATGATACAAACTGACCTTTGCTTATTCTTTAAAATAATTTCTGGTGAAATTGATTCCCCATATTTGCTTAGTCAGATCGGCTTAAAAATTAAAACGACCGCAACAAGGTCAAATGATACATTTGTTGTAGATTTTCATAGCAGGAATTATGGATTAAATAGTCCCCTCACACGTATGGCTCGGTCAGCCAATCAAGTGAACGCAGACCTAAATTTTTTTGATAATAAATTCAGTAGATTCAGGTCGAAGATCTCACATCACTTCTTTGATGTTCCATAGAGCAGGGCCTGCCTTTGACAGTGACAGAATGTTTTTTAGAGTAGCCTAGCCTTACTATAACAGCTGTGCATGATTTGTTTTGAGGAAAATGTTAATACTGTCTATGTAAAAAGGAATTTCTGTTAATAAATGTTATTATTATTATTAAGATCTAGAAATCTAAAAAAGTTTAAAGATTGTTTGATTTTGTATTTTTGATTTAACATTGACCGATCTCCACAACTCTCAGCACCGGAAGGCATTTTCACCCAATTAACCTGCAAATTTTGTTGAACCCTTCCTTTTTGTAAAAATGGGAATCTTTTACATATCAAATATTATATGTTACAATATTCCTCAATTTTGTACTTAAGGAAATGATATATGAACACTGAAGAATTTTGGGTAGTTCGATGGTCGATTTTAAATTTATAAAGAGTTCGAAGTTCGACTGTGAACCTTCGACATACAATTTCCGAGGTTCAAAGTTTGAGGCAACAAATTTGCTTGGGTTCGTTCATAGTTCGGTTCGAACAAAACATGGGTTTGCACACCTCTAGTTATTAATGTGGTTACAGGGTATTTAGTTCATAAATACATTGTTTTTTTTTGGGTGATGTATTTAAATTTATCAAGGGAAATAAAATTATTCTATAATAAATTTATAAATTTTCATAGAGAAAAAATCGTTAATGGTGAAGGTAAGGTAATTGTAAAAATATTTGTTTAAACTAATAGACTTACAGGTAATGTCAGACCAAAGCTAGGTTTTGAGTTATCGGATTTGTAATATTTTTACGAAAATTCTCTACCATAATGTACTTCCCGCACCTAGACCAATTTCAACACTTATTTACTATTGCTGTATCCATATTTTTTGAAAACGATAAAATTGTAGCTCTTTATGTGAGACTGACAAACGAGGCAACCTCAAATTCTTTTTTGGAAAAATATTTTAAACAAATGAAATAAGGTAACAGTTTAAACATAAATTGAAAATCTTGGTTCGCCGCTTCGTCGCGGGGGTTCTCCTTCCCCCTCTGCATGCCTACAACCACTTTCAATGCATAAACAAGAACAATGTACTGGAACAGTCTGTCATTCCGCTGTTGGAAAATTTGGTTATTATTGGTGATTTTAATGCACCTCAGTTTATTTATGGACAAATTACTGATCCTAAAACCAAAGCTCTCCATGATTTTTCTAATTTTTTAATTCTGTCACAGTTTAATAATATTTTCAATAGAAACAATAGGCTGCTTGTCCTTGTGTTTGCCAGTTGTAATTGCTCAGTTCTCCATGATATGGATCCATTAGTGCCTGAGGATGCATATCACCCTGCTTTAGGCATATTTCCTGAATTCAGAAAGAATTACATGGTCCTGAATACTTTCCATGTAACAATCAGGTCTCTTACAACTTTCAAAAGGCCAATTACCCTGCATTGTATGCTGCAATACTTGATGAAGATTGGTCTCAACTGGAGTCCTTTACTACCGCTGATGAGGCTTGTAGTTACTTGTATGACAGACTTTACAGTATCTTTAAACATGTTCCTCAGTGCAAGAAGCCATCTAGAAAATTTCCTCCCTGGTTTACTAATGAGGTAATAAATGATATAAAAAAATAAGGAGAGGTGCTATGCAAGATGTAAGAGGCATAAACTTGACAGTGATCATGCAGAGTGTAGTCTTCTTAGATCTATAGTTAAAAACAAGCTGCGAGAGGCATGACCTGAGTATTTCCGTGGAACTGAAGAGTCTCTTGAACTTGATCCTTCTAGATTTTGGTCTCCGATACAGGAAAGGAGACGAGCAAGTAACATTCCAAGTACTGTGTCTGACGAAAATGGCATGGTTTATAATAAACCTCAAACAATTTTTAACTGTTTTAGAAACTATTTTAAAAGTGTGTACTGTCGTAAATACATCACTGAACCAGTGGATACCTCCGGACCATCGCATATGGCAATCAGTGTGGCAGTGATTGGTGATAAGGAAATCCTTAATGCCATCAAGAAGCTCAAGAACAAGTTTACTGCTGGACCAGATTTGGTGCCCTCCTTTTTGATTAAGGACTGTGCGCATACTCTTCTCAAACCCCTTAGAAACCCATTTAACTTGTCCCTGCGCACACATAGCTTCCCTGAGGTTTGGAAGGTTGCTCGGATCTGTCCTGTTTTCAAGTCTGGGGACCGTTCAAGGGTCAGCAACTACAGGCCTATAGCTATCCTATGTAATTTTACTAATATTTTTAACGCAGTTGTGTATGGTCCTATTTATCTTGCCGTGAAGTACCGCTTGTCACAATACCAGCATGGGTTTATGGAGGGGCGCTCAACACTGACGAATTTATCCCTGTTCACACAGTATGTAAGTGAAGCTTTGTATGGACGGGGTCAGGTGGATGTCATTTATACAGACTTCTCCAAAGCGTTCGATTGTGTTGACCACTCAACACTTCTGTACAAGCTGCATTTGGCGAGCCTTGATGAACGAGTGATAGCATTCTTTGGATCCTACTTGACTAACCGTGTGCAATATGTTTTTCATAATGGATTTAAGTCCTAACCCTTCACTGCTAGTTCTGGGTTTCCACAGGGTTCCAATCTTGACCCATTCCTCTTTTTGTTATTTATTAACAACATAAGCTCTGTAATTTCTGGTAATCATCTATTATTTGCTGATGATCTCAAATCATACTCCAGTGTTCACGATATTGGTGAATTCAAGACTCCAGGTGGACCTTGACAACTTACACCTGTGGTGTGTTGAGAACAGACTTGAATTAAATGTCTCGAAGTGCTCAAAGTGATGACATACACTAGAAAAACCAGCCGTATAGTTTCTCCCTACAAAGTGGGTCATGTACCATTGACTAGGACTGAAAAGCACAAGGATCTGGGCATTGTATATGATGACACAAGGGCAATCACTAATTTGTATACATCCTTGGTTCGAAGTAATATTGAGTATTGTTGTGTTGTATGGTTTCCATCCTATGCTTGCCACATTAATCATATTGAAAGGGTACAAAACAAATTTGTTAAGTACCTTCTTTCTAAGCATCACTTTCCTTGCCAAGATATTGGGTATGATATCAGATTGCTTCTTTGTGGTATGGTCAGTCTCAAAGCACGACATGAGTATCTTTCATTGATGTTTATATATAAGTTAATTAATGGTCACATTGACTGTAATGATCTGCTCGAGTTGGTCCTTTTCCATGTTCCACCACGCTCAACTCGCCAACAGCAACTTGTTTTTGAGCGAACACACAGGACCAACTATGGATGTAACAGTTTCATGGACAGATTGTTGCATAATTATAATGCTAATTTTTCTAATTGTGATACCTTTTATATTGCTATGTCTAGGATGAAAACTGTCTTAAGACAGTGATTTTGTTACTTTGAATTATTTTTGTTTTGTTTTTATTTTTAAGTACCATTTGGAATTGTTTAATTCTGTAGGTGCAAATTTAAACAAATAAATAAAAAAGAATGTGACATCTTTGCCGTAACAACTTATGAACGTACTCTATAAATTTTATTCTATATAGATGTATATTGCCGAAACTGGAACTTTTGCTGAAACTACTTTTTTATGCCAAAACCAACACTTTGGTCTGACATCACTTATAGGTTTGTTATTCAACCAGATCTAGCAGTTTATATGGGAGTAGGTAGTAACTAACCTAGTAGTTAGAATATTAATATGATTAACTTAATATATATTCATTTATTGGTGAAACATTATTGTATGTTGGATTGGGAAAAGTTACGTCATAAAAATACTCCTATTTTATTCCAGCCTCCTTTACCTCACAAATAATATATTATGCTTTTTTACATTGCACTGAACATCGATCGTTTTATTTATTTAAACACATTATTTCCTGTTTGGCTTTTATTATATTTTAAGTACGCAACAAGTTGACTTTCTTTTACAGGTAGAGCTCCTGATTTTTAATTTGGCCGTTGCATGATCCAGTTAGTTAACACATTTATCACAGATTAATTTCAGAATCCAATCCCGGGGAGCTTCATTACTAACATACTAACCCTAACATTTCAGCCTTAATAATCTTCACATCTCCTCTTCAGTTTTCCACAAAACCATCCGCTAAGGTAGCTCCTTCAACACATGCAGCGTCGACAGCAAAATCAGCAACACTAACCACATCGAAAGGCCTTGACTTCACCTGTGACCCCTTTAGAGACTACCGATATGAGGACCCCTTCAATATCCAGTTTGATGATGATACCACCACCTCTGACAACAAACCATCCAGTTTGGACGCTTTAAACAACAAAAACAAGTCATCAGACAGCAAAGACACGTTCTCGGGACAGGGTTTCGATAAAGACGATAAGTTTGACCCGTTCGGATTGGACGGTAGGCAGTCGGTACCGCTGACTTCTGCAGATCCGTTTGTGAGTGTTAGTGGTAGGTCGTCTGTACCGCCGACTGTCAAACTAGATTTGGTAAGTGAAGACCAACAGCTGGCGTGGGCCGCTAGGGAGAGTCTTAGGCTGGAAGAAAACAGGAAAAAAAGACAGTTGCAGGAGCAAGCTGATCTGGAGCTGGCGATAAGGATTAGCAAAGCGGAATGTAACAAACAATAGCTCATTTGTCAATAATTAATAATATATATAAAAATAATAATAATATGAGCTTGACTGTGGTATAAATGCATTTGTTGAAAGAAAATAATAAAGGTCGTTTCTTCTGCAAAGCTTGTCACATGTAAATTTGAAAATACATATCATTTCGTTTTTTCGTTTGCATCCTTGTATTGTTTTTTTTTTCGTTTGTATAAAGTAGGATATTACGTTTTCTGTTGCTAAACTTGTGTTAAGTTTGTTTAGAAGAACTCTTGGTTATTCTATTTCACAATACTCGCCTTAAGGAAGTTTCCGCCATAACTTTTTTTTCACCTCACTTTCAGGAAATCGTTATTCGATAATAATTTAAAATGTATTCAGATGATGTTGACTGGTAACACTATTTTATTTATATTATTTTTTAGTGTGTTTAAAAATGCAGACTGTGAAAATGTATCAATATCAGTTCTTTTTCACTTTGTTTAATTCATACATGAAACAAATGTAGACACTGAAGTTTTTATTATTTTTTGAAGCAAACAAGTAAAAATTAGAAAATCCATCTGGACCTTAGTTGACAGTGATCGATTGCGTCAGCTATATGTTTAATCAAGGCTGATTTAATTTTACTTTCACACTATTTAATGTTTCTAGCTAACAATTTTGAGTATAATTTATATCATTTATGTATCACGAACATTTTACCTTTTATTTTAAATTCGAAAATTAAATGTGTTTCCAAAAGTGGTCGAAGGTTGGACGTTGCACCAGTTACTAGATGATTGACCACTCTGCGATGCTGTTTTGGTCTGGTGAAATTCATAGAGTGCGGACTCAGCTTTAATAATTGCAATAATAATTTGTAGAGGATAAAAAATAGGGAAATACAGAACTTACCAGCAATTTATGGACAGACTCTTATTAGTTCAGTTGATTCACTTTTTAGCCAAATGAACTACTAGGTTATTTTAAAATTACTTCTAACAAATGTTAAGAGACTTGGATTTTTCTCAAGTTTTCTACTCGCTACAAATTTCTGCTTGAATTTTTAAATATGTATTTATTTATATTTATTATCACTTGAGATTTTAATTAAGGAAATACAGCTAACGTTAAATGAAAACTTTGAATGACTTGTTCTTTTTTTCTAAATGCAACTCGAACACTGACGACATATTTTTCTAAGTGCCACTAAAGTTGTGCATATATTTTACATATTTTGTAACTTGCCTATTTATTT
This sequence comes from Tillus elongatus, assembly GCA_964006375.1. Classification (NCBI taxonomy): domain Eukaryota; kingdom Metazoa; phylum Arthropoda; class Insecta; order Coleoptera; family Cleridae; genus Tillus; species Tillus elongatus. The sequence continues at coordinate 13,285,910 of OZ023264.1, forward strand.
GATAAAATTAGTCTTATTTATTTACCGAGTAAAATATTGGAACATAACAATTAAATATTATCTTTTACAAATATTAAACGTATAGGCGTGGTTTTTGGGAATGCTATTGTTTATAATTATTTGTATTTTAAATTAATGATATTGGCTACCTTTACTTTGTGAAAATTATGTGAATAAATATAAATGTGTCCAAAAAAAGACTTTAAGTCAAAATATATCGGTACTACTTGTTTTTTTTTTGTTTTTTTTATGAAAATCTTGATGCGTTTTCACAGTCTCTATACGTAAAAAATAGTCCAGCATCAGGTTTGTTTAAATCACTCAGATTTAATTGATGTCCTGAGAAGTTATTTTTAATTCAGTTATTATTTTCATCTTTATAAATTTTTTTGTTTAATGTGTGTTATGTTCTTAAAGAGAGTTGTTTAAAAAAAGTTAAATAATTAAAGAAAGTAATTATTATTTTTTATTATACTCAGTAATATATCTTAAGAAATTTTTATTTATTTATTTCTGTTGTCATTTTTTGCAACAATATATATATATATATATATATATATATATATATATATATATATATATATATATATATATATATATATATATATATATATATATATGCACAATCAGCACAAGTTATATAACAAAATTGTTTAATTTTCCCACATTTTTTGCAATTTTTAATCAATTTCTAAGTTGATAGAAAAAAACAAACTATTAATTATATAGACATCTTTTCTAATCTAGAAAATATTCGAGGGAGACTTTATGTTAAATGCAATTGATTAAACTCTTATTCCACTTCAATTTAAGAGGCTCAAAACAGCACTTATCGAGAGGCTGTAGGAGGTCCGTTGTATGCATAGGAAGTTTAAGCAATGTTATATTTTCCTGTAAAGCTAGAGCAATCGTTCCTTTATCAAGATGACTTATATGCCCGTCTAATTAACAAGAGTCCCTGTTTCACTGCCGCAAAACTTTTCAAACCAGGAATTAAATATTTCAGTTGTCATCCACCTCTTTTCAGAAATGGCATATTTGCTTTCTTTCTAGGTTGACCATACGTACCCTGAAATATTATCAAAGGAGGCTGACGTTCACCAGATGCGGATATACAGGCCATCACAGTCATATTTTGTTTTCCAGAGCCTTCAGTATTTCTATGAACCTTTGGACCTATGGCATAGACTCCTTTAACTCTTTTTGGGTCCATTGAAAAATAAGTCTCGTCTAAATTCCAGATAAGTTCCGGTTTGTCATGCAACATTAACCTGGTCATCCAAACACTAAAAATGGATCGCTGGTTGCATTGCATCTGCTTTTTTCTAGCTGTTCCTTTTTTTTCTGACTCAAATGATTTCGGTTGCAAAAAGAGCGAAACCACTCGTCATTGCATTACGAAAAGGTGTTTGAATGGTATTTGGCAGCACATAGGTTTGCACAGTTAACTTTACTTCTTCTTTCGTAAATGCGAACCCCCATTTTGCCATAGTTATAAGTTTCTCGTTTAACTCAAGTTCTTCAGTTGAAGACAAGCATATTTTACGCCCTTGTCTCCCTTTATTCAGCCCACGAACATGCTGGCTCAATGTTGATTTATCGATTTTATATCGACATTGCCGTACTAATCGATATCACATTAGATTTAATTAAGTTGACTACCTCATCTAATTGTTCTCTAGTGTATGCACATTTTCTATCACAAAACTAGCACACAATAAAAGAATAAACTACAATGGTTACTAGCGTCTCATTTTTTAACATAACCTGTCTAACTTTTGGAATAATTAATGTCTCAAAGTTACCCTGCCAGTTTGACCAAAGATATCTATTACTGGTTAAAGTAGGTGTCTCTATCACTAACAGTATTCTACTACATGCTAATCCAACCTATTAGCGCCATCTGTTAGTCAGTAGTTCTCTTATGAGGGAATATATATGGAAAGTTACCCCGCGCTGTTCAAAGGTTTTACGGTATGGTTTTGATAACACGAAACGAAAGTAAATCTTTACCACTTTGTGCTGAAAATATCTATTTGTTATATACGGTTTTAATCATCAAGTATTGCACAATGCCTCGTGTGAAAGTGCCTTTGAAAACACTGTATTGGAAAAAATTGTTAGCCAGGAAAATTGTTCGGGGAAAACTTTGAGTTTTCGTTAAAAAAAAACGTATCTCAAAAAATAAAAAAGCTATGGTAACCAAATTTTGTGGGTAGGTTTATGATATAAAAAGTAAACTATACACCAAAATTTAGATTTCTATGTTGCAAGAAAAGAACGTTATAAAAATATTTGGTGCCAGATCACTTCTATAAAAATTCACTACCATAACGTACTTGCTGTGTCCAGACTCTTTTTCTTCACCTTAGCAGCATTGGCAAAACGCTTTATTTTCAGGTCTCTCTTCATTTGGGGAGCTAAAGGAAAGTGTTGGGAGGCAATGTCGGGTGAATAAGGGGGATGGGGGCAGAGAGGTCATGCCATTTTTGGTTCAAAATTGGACCATAGACAGGGCTGCATGAAACCAGTCGCCCGTTACAAACCAGGCCTTTTTTACGGCAAACTGTTGTGCAATCTTTTCAAAACTTCCAGGCAGAAAACCTGGTAACCTACCTGGCCATGTGGAACAAACTCTGAATGGACAACTCCTCTCATTGAAAAAACAAATCAGCATGGTTTTGACGTTTGTTTTCACTTGACAAGCTTTTTTGGGGTGAGGCGAATTTGGAGTCTTCCATGGGCTTCATTGTTGCAGGTCGGACTGTGGCATCATGATTTATCACCTGTGGTGACTTTGGCAAAAAAGTTTGGATCACAACTCTTCTTTCAAATCATATTTTTACCTATAACTAAATAGTTTTTGTATTGCTTTTTACCATATATGAGTTGAGTTTCACGTTATCTTAAATTATTTTATCTTCTATCAAAATTACTTTAAAAGTATTCACCATATGTCAAATAATTTTGACATTATCTAATCCTTTTCCCGTTTGTTGAATATCACATTAAAAATTTAAGATGTTTGACTGGTATTAACAGTATAAATATAACGTAATCTGTGTAAAAGCAAATAAATCTAACCACGAAATAATTTTGTTAGCTTTATCTTCATATGTTCCACATAATAATGACTGACGTTTGGTAATGTCTCTGATGGTGCATCTTTATTAGTTGACTATGCTGTTTTTCATGCAGGAAACAGTTATTCAATCAGATTTAATTTAATATTTATTTATTTATTTACTTACTAACTTATACGCCAATATGCTTTAAACATAAGGATGAAGAAGACAAGCAACAAGGGTGGTGAGTAACATGACTATATAGTGAAATAATTATCAGTTCTGCAATACCACACTCTTGATACCTGACGTTAATGAGGGCAGATTATTTTTAAAAAATCAATGCTCCCACAGTATTCATTGACAACATCAGCTATTCTGTTATGTGGTCCATAATGCACATAGCCTTTGGATGTTTTGGTAGTTTCAGTCAGTCGAGATATCCTCAGCCCAGGCCTAGGGCAGATGAGTCCAAATAATCCCAGACTCTTAGGCGAGTCAATAAGTCGATTGATAACCTTGTAGAAGTATGTTAGGTCTGTCACTATTTTGCGATTTGACAGGCAGTTGATCTTAAGTTGGGCGCAGATTTCGTCATGGCTGAGTTTATTACCATTGTGCATACGATATGATATATGTTTGATGAATCTCGACTGTACTCACTTGATTTTGTTGATCTGTATATTGATATAAGGAGACCATACTAGGGAACAGTAATCCAGGATGGGTATTACCAGCAGCGATGAGTAGAGTCGGATTAAAGTGTGAATGTTCTCGAAGTCTGCGCCAGATCTAGTAATGAAACCCATGGTACAGTATGCCTGAGGGGTAATCTTGTCTAGGTGCTCATGGAATGTAAGCTTGTCGATAACGACACCCAGGTCTTTGGTGGACATCGTTTCCCAGGGAAGTTGGCCATTCAGCAAATAAGTAATAGGATTTCAGTCGTGTGAACGTGAAAAGGACATACATGTACACGTCTTTATGTTGAAGCTGAGTGTATTTTTGATACACCAGCTGCTCAACCTGTCGATATCCCTCTGGAGTGAATCGGCGTTACTTGGGTTTCCGATGCATCTGTAGATTTTTAGGTCATCAGCGTAGAGGAGAACTTCTGACTCAAAGTTGCCACTAATGTTGTTGATGAAGATGTTGAAAAGTATGGGACCCAAGTGAGAACCCTGCCGGACTCCCGAGGAAACATCGTATCCCCTGAAAACATGGCCACCGACTCTCACCTGAAACCAACCACCGACTCTCACCTGAAACCAACCACCTGAATGTCATTCCACTAACCCCATATTTTTGCAGTTTGTTGACTAGAATCTCGTGGTCAGCCGTATCAAATGCTTTGCTAAAGACCGTATAAATAGCATGGACACTGTCACCTCTGTTTAGAGATTTGAGTATATAGTCTGTGTATAGGAAAAGGTTCGTGGCCGTGGACTTACCACCGAAGAAACCATGCCGTCTTGTAGTTATCACATTCTTGAAGACAAATGCAAGATGCGACAACACGATCTTCTCAATAAGCTTGGAGATTGCAGACTGAATACATATTGGATGATAGTTAGTTGCATTGGTTCTACTTCCAGACTTATGAATTGGACTTACATAAGAGAGTTTCCATGCCGAGGAAAAGCAGCCAGTTTGTAGTGAGACACTAAATATGTGGGTGATAGGATCGCACAGACCCAATGCACAGTTTTTAAGGAATTGATTAGGTATGCCATCTGGGTCGGCACCCTTCTTCGCATCTAATTGTAGAATTTCCCTGAAGACCTCCAAAAGTCACGGTCAAGTTGGAGAGATCTACATTGTTTTTGTCTTCAGTATCCGTTTGAGCAGATGGAATATTTGGACTAGGGATTGACACATATATACTCTCAAAGAAGGAGGCAAATAAGTTGCTTATTTCATCTCCGCTGTTGGCTGTTTGCCCGTTCCATTCCATTGTGGATGGAATCACAATATCGTTTCGACGTTTACTTCTGCCTCGCATCAGAATTGATCAGATTTTCCATTCTAGATGTGTAATTTCTGTAGCAGATTGCTCCCAAACTCTTACATTCGTGTGATAGTTTGCAGAAATGGTCATAGGATTGTTTTGTGCGTTTTGTTTTGTAGATGGCGTGTGCTTTCTTTTTCAGCAGAATTTTGTTGATCAATTGCCCGGAGAACCAACAAGGGAAGTTAGTTGCCTTACTGGCAACCACCGGAACATAGCATGCCAAACCTTCACTAAGTTCTCATAAAGATAGTTAAATTTATCATCAAGGGAACCAAGTTCATAGAGATTATGCTAGAAAAAGTACAATGTGATCAGAACCAAACTTACAGTTTTGACGTTTCTGTGAAAAGCTACCTTGTCCATCACAAAATTGACTCCTTCAGCTTATTAATATTGTTCTCACTGTCTGGTCCATCTTGTATTCGGCACATACATAATGAATTGACTGTCACAACAGCAGCAATAGCTTATTTCCGATTCCTAATTTGAGCTTTGCATATAATATATTTTAGTGTATTCTTGGTGGTTTTACCAAGAGAAATGCGAGAAGAAACTTGTATGCCATATTCACCTATAAAGAAAGTTCAGTCACTCATTATCCGATAATGTTTAGCACATTGAAACCTCTGCTAGAGCACCCTTTGGCGAGTTTCTTCTTTCTAGCATGTTTGTTACCCTTTTGAGTGAATAACGAAATTCTAGGAATGCTCAATTAATGTTGAAAATCGATCTACCAGGCCATTTTTCGTGAAACTTGCTCTCGATAGCATGGATAGCTGGTATACCTTCGGTGTCTATCCAACTACAAATTTGTTCCTTTTGCTATGCTGTTGAAATTTGTTAATGATGGCCACTTGGTATTTTTACTGACTTCATTAATTGAAGGTGACAGTGCAAAAAGTAGTTAAGTCAGTTATAGCTATATATTTTACGTAAGTTCATTTTGAAGGTCCCGCTTGTAATCGTTTTTAGTGAAGTGATTAGAGCAAACCAAATCATTTTTGGGATTAAATTTTTTTGATTCTATCTTACAGCGCCGAATCCACTCTTTTTGAATAGTAGTCGACACTAAATCTCTTGCAAGAGGAAAGCAATGGAAACTAATGTCTTCTTTGCCTAATTTCTTTATATTCATTTGGTTGTATTTACAACACGATACAACACAATAACGACCGCCAGGCATCTTTTAGTTATTTATTATAATCTTAAAGAAAAAAAATATTTTTTTATTATCCGCAGATAGTTAATTAAAATTTGTTATATATGTGTCTATAAACACTTACAATAAAGAAAAAAGAATTAACCTTCACAAAGTATACACAATAAGAAACACGATAAATTATTTAAATATAAAAAAAAACATGTACACAAACGACTTTACACAGTTATTAAAACGTCAATACACAGCAACGATTAGAGACAAAATGAGACCTTGGTGTACAAACGGCGGGAATCGTATAGATAATTGGCGGGAAAGCACGAATGAAGGAAATGTAATAATCGACCTACGTTGGGCATCATCGCTGACGTCACAACGGCGTGGTGAGGGCTCAATATTTGTCTAACGTTATGCTTATGGGGATAAACTATCCTTCCTTATCTATAATCCTTGCATGTCAGCAGCAAAAAGTGTACTTTTTGACACTTAGCCACTTCTTGCACTAAAATGACTTTCGACTAAAATTTCGACATCGGGGTTTTCATACAATAGGACACTACTTGCCACAAATCTAACCTCGCCAACATATAGTACAGGTAAATTTATAAAGAGGCCGCTCCTAATCCAATTTCACAAAAATATGGACTGAGCTACTTTTTGCGCTGACCACTTCAATTGCCGTTGATTCTTTTCGATACGTGTGAAGCCAGAGAAGGACTTTCTACATTTGTATTTTTACTAACTTCGGACTTCTTGTATGTTGTGTGTATTCTTCTGACTTGATTAGGTGGGATATTGAGTTGTCCAAAGCACACTAGATGAACCAGAATCCATGGTTGTTATTAACAGGTGATGTATTTCATCACTTGTTTTCTATTACTTCTTTCACTGCATTGATTTATTATTCCTTTGTGCAAATCAATGTGTATCACAATCGAGATATCAACGAAAAGGCAGGTAATTTGATGTAGAAGGAAAAAAATATTTGAGACAAGAGAAAATAATTAGTGATAAAGTGAAGCTACATTAGTACATGGTGAAAAGCAAATTACAATTTCACAAATGTGTCCTCCATATTATATATAGCTAGTGTTGCTGTTTGAAATAAACCTAATAATTGTTAAAATAAACATTCAGTATTTACAAAGTAGTTTAGGAGAAAGAACCTATTTTACAGATTCTGATATTTTTTCTTCATTAAGGCTGTATATTATTATATATTAAGTATATAGTTTGTCAATGAGTCATGTATATAGAAAAGTTTTATGATTTAAAATAATATATAGTATAAAATACATCTGTTATATATTTTTTATTTTGTTTTATTTTTCCTGTGTTTATCTTTTTTTTGTAGCGTTTGCCTTTTTTATTGACGTTTTATCGTTTTGTGTATATTTATTATTGTACAAAAGTTGAATAATCTTGATGAAACTGTTGATGCTGTATTATCATTATAGTTTAAATTACTGTGTATATTATTATTATACCTGGATTTAACCAGCAGCAGGCTTACGTGAACCAAACACTGATTTATATCTGCAAGTGTGGATCAAGTTATAAAAAAAAACTAATCTTCCAATCTCGTGTATATAATTGTTATAAATGATGTATCTAATGTATTAAAATGTTAGTAGTTTTAGGAATATGACTAAATAAAATGTTTTGCTTTCATTAAGACCATGACAATATTCTGCTTTAGAGTATTATACATATACATCAGTGTAATGCGGAGTATAATTATTGAATTATCATTCACCTTCAAACCATTCCTCTACGGGTAAATATTTATTTTTATTTTACAAAAATATGAGCTGGATTTTTGTCAACATGTGTACTTAGTTCCCCTTGAGCCACAATAGACCTTATGGTCGCGGTGGAGGGACCGACATGGCCCACTCAGATACAAACCTAGTTCCCCTTCTCCCATGCATATGCTGTACATTATCGTCATTCAGACGAATCAGATTTTCGTGGCACCATTGCTGCAGCCTAGATACGAGCGCGGTCAATAAATCCGTGACTTTTTGAATGAGACAGGTTTTTTGAAAAAAGTCATTTTATTTCTCAACATAGTCACCGTTGAGCTCTATACACTTCGTCCAACGTTTCTCCACTTTTTAACCCTTCCAAAAATAAGACTTGTCAAGATCCTCAAAATAGGTATTTGTTTGTGAGATGATTTCATCATTGGAGTCAAATCTCTTTCCGCCGAGCCATTTCTTTAAGTTTGGAAACAAGAAATAGTCACTTGAGGCTAAATCCGGAGAATAGGGCGGATGAGGGAGCAATTCGTAGCACAATTTATGCAATTTTGCCATGGAGACTACACATGTGTGCACCCTTGCATTGTCTTGGTGGAAAAGAACTTTTCTCTTGGCCAAATGCGGTCGTTTTTTCTTCAAATCGTCATTGAGTCGGTCCAATAGGTCGCTGTAATATTCTCCATTGATTGTTCTTCCCTTTTGAAGGTAATCAATGTGGATTATACCGCGTGCATCCAAAAAAACGGTCGCCATGACATTATTGGCTGACAAACCCACCTTTGCCTTCTTCGGCGCCGATTCGCATGGAGAAACCCACTGTTTTGACAGATTCTTGGTCTCTGGTGTGTTGTGGTGAATCCATGTCTTGTCCACGGTTACGAAATGGCGCAAAAACTCGTCCCTATTGCGGTTGAAAATAAGATTTGTCGAGATTCTCAAAATAGGTATTTGTTTTTGAGATGATTTCATCATTGGAGTCAAATCTCTTTCCGCCGAGCCATTTCTTTAAGTTTGGAAACAAGAAATAGTCACTTTGGGCTAAATCCGGAGAATAGCGCGCATGAGGGAGCAATCGCTAGCCCAATTAATGCAATTTTGCCACAGAGACTACACATGTGTGCACCCTTGCATTGTCTTGGTGGAAAAGAACTTTTTCCTTGGCCAAATACGGTAGTTTTTCCTTCAAATCGTCATTGAATCGGTCCAATAAGTTGTTGTAGTATTCTCCATTGATGTTCTTCCCTATTGAAGGTAGTCAACGTGGATTATACCGTGTGCATCTCAAAAGATAATCACCATGACTTTATTGGCTGACAAACCCACCTTGGCCTTCTTCGGCACTGATTCGTATGGAAAAACCCACTGTTTTGATTGCTGCTTAATCTCTGGTGTGTTGTGGTAAATCCATGTTTCGTCCACGGTTACGAAACGGCGCAAAAACTCGTCCCTATTATGGTTGAACAATGGCAAACACTCCTTCGAAGTTGTCACAGGATTGTGGTCGATGCTGAGCAAACGCGGCACCCATCTTGCGGACAGCTTTCTCATACCCAAGTGATCATGCAAAATCGAAACCACAGAGCCATGTGATATGCCTATGGCTTACACAATATCCCGCACTTTCAATCTCCGATCGGCCAACACCATATCGTGAATTGTTTTGGGTGTAGCGACCTCAACTGGGCGTCCAGAACGTTCGGCGTCATTTGTGCTTGTGTGGCCGCAACGAAATTCAGTAACCGACTTTTTTACCATGGAAATTGATGGTGAAGAGTCCTCATAGTATTTATTGAGCTTAGCTTTGGTTTGAGTGATGGTTTTTTTCACAAAAAATAATGTTTGATGAGCACATGAAATTCACTTTTTTCCATTTTCGTTATAACTCAAGAGGTTGTCTGCTTTCAATGGCTATCTAACACAAACTGAATGACGCAGCTTGTTTAAAATTTGACAGGAGTCAACTAACAGATGCTTGTTGACAGGAGCAGTGTTGCCCTTCCTGTGAAGAGGCGGGAAATTCAAAAAGTCACAGACTTAATGACCCGCTCTCGTATATTAAAGTGCATACTTACTTCATCACATTTGGACAACAGTAGTGAAAAGTTTCAAGTCGTCTGCGTACTGCAGTGCTCCAACAGAAAAGTCATTACAGATATTATTAATAAAGTTGTTGAACAATAAGGGGCCAAGATTGGAACCCTGTGCAACAACATGCTACATTTTTAAATGATGAATAATCAAGATAGTCAACAGCCAATATACGATTAGATAAATAGAATTTAAGTCTATTAAGGTGAAGACAATGACTGTTCCAACTTTGAAATTAAGATGCCATGTTACAATCTGTCTAAGGTTATCAACAAAATAATGAGTATAGAGGGTGGTCACTTATTTTTCACACTGTATTGCTATGTTCTTAACCTTTAAAGATACAGAGTCGGTTAAATTACGAAAATGTTGTACGATTTCATGCTCATTAAGAATTGGAAACGATTCTGGATAAATCGAGCCGTTACTGAAATATCTTTAAAAAACTGGAAAGTTGCATTGTATAATTTATTTTATATACCTTTTTTATTATTTAAGCGAATGCTATGATATTTCTTAGCTTCGCATAAGTCGTCACAGGTTACCTACTGTCCGTTTCAAAAATTTTCTAGGCCTACCAGATCATTAGGTTTTCATAGCCAAGTTTGGATTTTATTATGGCAGCCATATTTGATTTTTATAGGGTTGAACAGAGAAAAAAATTACGATTTCACTAATGTGACACGCTGCGTCATCTAATTTTTATAACTAGCTTTTACAAAAAATTTGCAAATCGAATTGCCGAATAATTCTGGTGTACTGTGAATTTGCGACGAAATATGCATGCAATTGTTTTAGTTTTGAAGAGAAAATTTTATACATTTGACGCTTTAATTTCATGGCAACTTGATTATCATTAAAAACAAATTTTAAATAACATAGGTCACATCATTGAAATCGTAATTTTTTTTCTGTTTAACCCTATAAAAATACAATATGGCTGCCATAAGAAAATCCAAAGTTGGCTATGAACACCTAATGATCTAGTAGGCCTAGAAAATCTTTGAAACAGGCAGTAGAACACTCGCAATGACTTACGTCAAGCTAACAAATACCATAGCATTCACTTAAATAATAAGAAGTCTGGAAGCAGCAGGTGCATTATGGTAGTGAATTTTCGTAAAATTGTTTTTAATACCAAATGTGTATTTTTTTTTTAAAGAAAGCAGACATCAATTTTGGTTACCAGTATAACCTATATAGTAGAAACAATGTGCCATGTTTCATCTAAATAACTTATTGTTTGAAAATGTACAAATATTTTCGAAAGTAAACTTAAAGTGTTTCCGATAAAACGGGTTTCTTGGTCAACCTTATAGGTTAATTGCAAATTAAACTATTCAAATTTAAAGCATTTAATGACAATTCGTTACCATAACGCACTTGCTGCGTCCCGAATTTCTTCTCTTACAAACATGTGTTATATTTCGATGGAAAATGCAATAACGTAAGGCGTCTTCAATTAAAAAAAAAAAGAAAATTTGTATCACCAACGACTTATGGGCCAGCCTTTGATTGTAGAAATATTTGTTTAAGATGTAGCTCAAGGCACCCTATAATTAATGTATACAATTTTTTTCGTACCTGACTTATGTGTGCATCATTGGCTGTTAATATTCCATCGGTTATTTTGTTCCTGGTTGTCAAATGTGATCGATTTCTGAAACACATTCAAACTTTCAGCGGAGTCGGGCAAAATATATAAATATCAATATAAACGCTATACACGATGATACCAATGTATTGGTAGATCAATAAATAAAACAGCTGTAATGCAACGCCATTAACTGTGTGATTATCAACAGGATGAGTGACAGGGAGTATTATGTTACAAGGAGGATCCACTTCAATTGAAGATTTCGAACTGCACATGTTGAGCTTATCTTGATTTATGACCTAGTGTGATCCCTCATTTCAGCAGCTGCAACAGTAAAAACCGGTTCATTTGCATTACTCACGCATTAATACTTGTTTATTAGTTTCCTGGTGATAGTTTGCTATACAATGTATTGTACAGGGTGATTTATTTAAGTGTCTCACCCCTGTAATTTCTTTATTATCAGAGATGTCAAAAAAATTCCAACGCCATATGATAAACTACCATGCGATGAGTTAAAATATTGCGACAGAAAAACAACTGCACATCGCCTTCATAGAAATCCATGGTCAACGTTGATTTTCTTAAATGGAACGATAGGCCTCAGACACATGCAGAATCTAAATCTGCGTACATCGATGCCACGCTCGCATTTCTGAGTCGAGCCGGTTCGGAGACATGACATCACAACATTTCAAAATGTTGGTGATTTATTTAAGTTTCTTACCACTAATTTCTTTATTATCAGAGATCAAAAAAAAAAAATCCAACGTCGTCTAACAAACGACCATGCGATGAGTTAAAATATTGAGACAGAAAAACAATTGCACATCGCCTTCATAGAAATTCATGGCCAACGTTGATTTTCTTGAATGGAACGTTAAGCCTCAGACACATACAGTCGATGCAGAATCGAAATGTGCATACAACGATGCCACGCTCGCAATTCTGAGTCGAGCCGTTTTGAAGACATGACGTCACAAAATTTTAAAATGTTTGTGATTTTTTAAGTGTCTCACTCCTGTAATTTCTTTATTATGAGAGATAACCAAAAAATTCCAACGCCATCTGACAAAAAAAATTGTGTTATAAAGCAGTTCGCAGTGAATACAGAGCTCTGCCGGACCTGTATATTATGGTTATATTTTAATTGTATAAAACACGAGAAAAGCGAATTTGCCATAGTTTCTTTGTATGTTCAAAATTTTACAAAAATCACACCTCACTATGTAGATACTATACCTTGCAGTGAAAATATTAAACGTATTTCATTTGAGACTGGATGATAAGTTATATCTATTCAGTGCTGTATACCTCAGTAAAATCTAGTGATGGTTCGTTATTTAACTGTCTGTTATTTTTAAACGGTTACCGAGCCGCAACGGTAACCACCAGTTATGGACTTATAAAAATAACAGCTTAAAAAATAACGCTTTTTACACTAAACTAGAATTCGGAGTTGTATCTGTTTCAGTTCCACTGCAACTAGATTCGATGAATAAACATCGGTTTTCATCGGCAACTGTTTATTTAACTATTTAACGGGATGCATAGCCTTGTGATTGGGAATGCTAAATATGTATGGGTACACAGTATAGAGCGGACTGTACTTCATAACATTATACTTAACACGTTATTTATACTAGTGTGCTTGCTCTCGCTCACAGCTTTAGGAACGGTCTAATTTTAATTTTAACTTTAACGGGTTGTTGATGGGGATACAGCATATGGACACTACTACACAGAGTTATTCTGTTAAACTGAGAAGCTGTTATTTTTGAAACAGTTGAGTTTCCCACTAGTATGTAAAGCCAAATATTTAATAATTAAAAATGTTGGGTGAAAAGATGAATTTCTGTAAAAACGTGTTATTACTTTCACTATAGACAACGCAAAATATGGTTATTTCACGTGAAATTAAAGTACTTATTTATTAAAATTTATATACATTACCTAAGAAAAGAGTTAACACGTCATTTTCGTTTGTCTGATAATAGTTATCAAATTGGTAAAAAAAATATAATAATACAACATTTTTTTAATATCTATATACATTTAAATATAAAAAATTAAATGTATATATATATATATATATATATATATATATATATATATATATATATATATATATATATATATATACAGGGTGATTCTTTGGCGAAAGATAAGGGATGTCTTTTTATTAAGTTCTTCTTCAAACCCCTTCTCCAAGTTACAGCCCTTTGAAATTTTGGCAAAAAAAGTTTTCATTAAATTTCTCCGTTATGGAATAATTTTAAAAAACGAAATTTTGCAGATGCATAAGGCTAACAAAATGGCAGTTTTAAAAGGATTTTATAACCCTATAATCTTATTACAAGAGGGTGAAAAAACCTACCCTTACATTAGCAACTTTTTGATGTCTTGAGATTTTCTCATAAAATTGTTAGTTTCATCACAAAAAAATTAAATATTACTCAGCTTGATGTCAAATGAATTTACAGAGTGGTTGTTATTTGCTGAAAAATCAAGTACGTGGTAGGCTGTCAAATAACGGCAACAAATGTGGTACATGCTCATAACTATACTTGAACGAAGTTTACCCAAATCGTTGGATAGGTCGAGGAGGCCCACAGAAATGGGCTGCCCGATCTTCTGAATTGAATCCGTTGGATTTTTGCCTTTTGGGTTTTCTGAAAACCTTAGCTTATTCAACTCCTGTTGAAAACATCGATGACCTAAGAAATCGTATTTTCGCATCATGTGATATTATTAGAAACACACCTGGTATTTTTCATAGAATACGAAGTTCAACGAGAAACAGACTAGTCATGCGTTCTCTCCAAAGGGGGGCATTTTCAACATTTATTATGATGATTAGTGTTGGCTGTTGTTTGCACAGCTTTTAAAAGTGGACTGATAAAGATGACCAGTGAACCGAAAATGTAACTAGAGATAGAGATATTTCTAAGAAAGAATAAAAGCATAATGTAATAACAAATCATATGTACAGAATAAAGGCAAATTTCTTTACCGAAATTTTATGAGCTGCATTATGTTATGCAGTTCTTAGAATCACTCCCTCTGCCTGTGTAGTGTAGTAGTGTATAAAGCATTTATTTGTTGAAGCTAGTGCTGCCTTGCAATAAAAGTTCTAACGTCTAACGACCCAAGACGTGATAAATAATGATATTTATTGATTCTTGCTGTGGCATTGACATTTACGTAAAGACCCCTCATAAAATAAATTTGTTAGAAATGACTAGTTTATCATTCCTAAAACATCTAAGTAAATACTAATATAAGACTCCTTTCTGATTTCTAAAAGTTTCACTTCAGAGTGGCAAAAGATTTACGACGCTTATTATAATTTCTTAACCCTTTGTTTCCTTTTCATATCGACAAAATTTGAGATTTATACACTACGTGAAATAACGGGGTAAAAATACAATGCATTTATACTAGTGTGCTCGCTCTCGCTCACAGCTTTGGGAATGTAGGATACTATCGATCGACTATCCAGTTTAAAATAACAGATAAATAACTGAAGCTGCTATTTTCAACGGTTATTATTAAATAACGTTAACGGCTTCAACTGTTAACAGAAAATAACCGTTTTTCCCATCACTAGTAAAATCTTGGATAATGGATGTCTGTTTTTGACATTTTATGTCAACTGACACTTGTTTTGAATGAGATTGAAACCATTTTCCGATTTCAATGTGTATCGTTTTTTCGTTTTCGTCAAATCAAAAAGTTATCAGCTCATTTTTCTGTGTAATTTGAGTATTTTTTCGTTTGTTTTTCCTTTATTCAGCAGTTATTACAGGAGTGAGACACTTAAAAATTTACATTTTGAAATTTTGTGACGTCACGTCTCCGAAACGGCTTGACTCAGAAATGTGTGCGTAGCATCGTTGTATGCAGATTTCGATTCTGCATCGACCGTATGTGTCTGAGGCCTAACGTTCCATTTAAGAAAAGCAACGTTGGCCACAGATTTCTATGAAGGCGATGTGCAATTGTTTTGCTGTCGCAATATTTTAACTCATTGCATGGTAGTTTGTCAGACGGCATTGGAATTTTTTTGATACCTCTGATAATTAAAAAATTACAGGGGTGAGACACTTAAATAAATCACGGTGTACATAAAACATAATTTTGTACATGTAAAAGATGCAATATAAATGTCGAAGTAAAAACGGCAAGAATGTGTGAATTTCTGATAACATTAAAATTTTATGGAAAATTTTGACCAGCAAAACATTTCTGACACAATGGTTAAAGTCTTGTATCTTTTAAATAAATGATTATATTTGATGTTACATTTGTTCATCAACTAATTAAGGCTTTATATTGTTATTTTGTTATAGAATCATCTATAAAAAATTGTAAGTTATAATTCACATGTAGAAAATATGATTTTGATTTATATTTTTTAGAACCACCGTTACATCTTGGGGCATTTTTGTGTACCTGTAAAATTTTATTGATTGTGGAGATAGATTGATTTGTAGCTTCTAATTTTTATATCTTTGTATGTTACTTAGCAAAATAAAATCATATAGGTAGGTACCTAATTTACTTAATACTAAAATAATCATGCCTATAAAAACTAAAAAATAGAACACTTAAAGATTCCATAACTAATACATTTATAATAAGTGATAATTGGTAACTTTATAAATAGTCATTATTTATGTTCCTTATTCAACAACTTGGACTATCTAAATGTACCTACCTAAGTAAGTTTTTACGGTAAATTTTGTAAAGTATTTTAATCCTGATATATAAAATAAGATAATAAAATATCTTGCATTCAATACACTTATGACAAAGAAATGTATGTGTTCACTTAAAATTTGACATCTCAATGTTGCACAAAGTATGTTTTTGCATGGATTTTTTCATCTTTCTTTCAATCTGCTTTAAAAAATAAATTATATGAATGTGGGAACATAGAGCTATACATTGTTGCCAGTAGACGAATGTTTATTAATATGAAAAAAAACATTTGGGGGAAAACTAGATAACACAAAACAGAATGGTAAAAAGATTGAATCTATGTAAAATAAATTATTCTTAAATTATTTTCTTCTTAAATAAAGCACTTTCTGTCCAGGTGCAACATCTAAGGAAGCGAAAACATACTTTCAATAATATGCACAGCATGTAACTGAAGCAGATACAGAGTGAAGTAAAAATAATTATTTTCAGTAACTTGTAAACGTGTTTGAGATGTAATTTAATTGAATTGCTATATGAAATATACAAGACCAGTTTATCAATTAAAATAAATTCTACAATACAAAGTGGAATATATTTGCAGTACTGATTTCTGATGCTAAAACCTATTACCTACTCAAGTAATGTAAAGATTTATTCAAGCTCTTTAAATTTTTTTCACCAGTATTATGTAAATTTTTTCTATTAAATGTAACAGCACTCACCTATGTAACAACCACAAGTCTTCCCAAAATCTGATCGCTTTTTAGTGAATTCACTAATGAGGAGATCCCGACTTTTGAATTTTGAAAAAATTTCTTCAAATGAGCGCTATTTAGGACCCTCGGAACCCAAATCCGAGGTCAGTTTCAGACTTTATATGTTATATATATATATATATATATATATATATATATATATATATATATATATATATATATATATATATATATATGTGTGTGTGTGTCACACCTATAACTTAAAAAATAATGGACCGATTTTGATAAAACTTGGTGAGTACCTTCCTTTCGCAAGTGGCTTGGACAAGTTCGTTAGCCAGGAAAATCCGCCGAGGTTTTCCCAGAAAATTTTGTGTTTTCTTTCGAAAAAAATTGAAAAAAAATTATGTCCAAAATTAACAAAGTAAGGGCAACCAAATTTCATACACGGGTTTATATCATTATAGGCAAGTTACCTACCAAAATTTAGCTTCGTAGGTTAAAGGACAAAAAAGTTACAGGCATTCAAAAAAAAATAAATTTGGGTTTTCCTCAAAAGTCAAAATCGCGATTTTAAACGTCAAAATTAGTGAGTACCTTTCTTTTGCAAGTGGCTTGGATAAGTTCCTTAGCCAGGAAAATCCGCCGAGATTTTCCCGGAAAATTTTGTGTTTTCTTTCGAAAAAAATTTATATCTCCAAAATTAACGAAGTAAGGGCAACCAAATTTGGTACACAGGTTTACATCCTTATAGGTAAATTACCTACCAAAATTTAGCTCTGTAGGTCAAAAGACAAAAAAGTTATGGGCATTTAAAGAAAAATAAATTGGGGGTTTCCTCAAAACGTCAAAGTGACAATTTAAAACGTCAAAATTCGCAACATTTAGGCAAAGAACTTGAATCTAATACGGGCTATGGAAAGAAAATGTCTCAAGAAGAATGTTTTACAAACCCTGAAGACTTAGTTTCAAGTAATTGTTCTTCATTTTTCTAAAATGTTTCCAAAAAATTCATTTCAAATAGACCCTTTCTCTGATGCTTGGCAGTAGCCCTGGCTATAGAGTTTATCGTTTAATGGTATATAATTTTTGTCGAATTTTCGTAAAAATTCAATAAAGCTCAATATATCCGTTATTATACAAGATATGAAAAAATATTGTATACATTAATTATACGGTGTTTTGAGCTACATCTTAAAACATTATTGCGACAATCACAGGGTGGCCCACAAGTCGTTGGTGATACAAATAAATTTTTTTTTAGTCGAAAACGCCTTATGTTTTTGCATCTTCCATCGAAATATAATGCATGTTTGTAAGTTAAGAAATTCTGGAGGCAGCAAGTGCGTTATGGTTGCGAATTTTGATTAAATGCTTCATATTTGAAAAGCTCAATTTGCTATTAACCTATAAGGTTGACCAAGAAACTGATTTTTTCGGTTACACTTTAAGTTTACTTTTGGAAATTTCTGTACGTTTTCAAACAATCAAGTTATTTTGATGAAACATGGCACATTGTTTTTACTATATATGTTATACTGGTAATCAAATTTGATGCCTGCTTTCTGAAAAAAAAAATACACATATTTGCTATTAAAAACATTTTTATGAAAATTCACTACCATAACGCACTTGCTGCGTCCCGAACTTTTTTCTAAGTATGTATCTAGCAAATATGGTCGTCAGAATTTTTCTGTTTACCTTTCTTTCCATTTATTTATTCAATTTCAGTTTTAAATGCTATAACAACTCATTTATTACTCATTCTGAATCTTGTTCTGTGGTTAACTGCAAGTGTTGTGTTTTGTTGAATACTGTGTGTTTCTATAATGCCCAGCAGTTTAATTCGGTGTTAAATCATCAGGGAAAACTACTTGATCTGGGTCTGTCTACTGTTTCTTGTAAAGTAATAAGGGATTCACCTATTCTTAGAGGATTCATTCCAGCCCTCCTTATGTGTAAATTTGAAAGTGCCTGCTGAATGTGTTCGTCAGTTTAACTTCTCCAATGGTATTCCAGCCTATACCTTCAGACGTGCTGATTTTTATGGGTCTTATCATGCAATCGCAAGCCTGGACTGATCTTTTCTTTATGAGGTAACTGATGTAGATATAGCTTGTGGTTTGTTTTACCAGAAGCTCTATATCATGTTTGATGCTTTTGTACCCAAGAAAAAAATTACTCCTAAGTATCCTGTTTGGTTTAACAGCAAAATAATCTATAATTTGAGGATCAAAGGGAGGCTTTATTCTAAATACAGGTCCTCACTGTCGGCTGTTCATTATAAAGCTGTCTCGGAGTGTAGGGCATAACTTAAGAAGGATACCTTGCAGGCTTATAAATCTTACATAGGTAATATTGAGTCTAACATACAGGCAGATCCAAGGTCTTTTTGATCCTTTGTGAATTCTAAAAAGAAGCAGACTCGGATACCTGGACTTATGACATATAATGGCCAGGACTTGTCCTCCCCTGAGGGTTTAGTTGATGGTTTTGCTAAGTTTTTTAGTTCCTTCTTCAAATCTTGTACCGCTTCTTCAGAGGATATGTTTATCTCTTGGAACTGTCTTCCCTTTCATTTAAGCGAATTTCATACATCTGATGTATTTTCTGCTATTAGGAAACTCAAGTCCAAGTTGTCTCAAGGGCCTGATATTATACCTAGTTTCATAATCAAAGACTGTGCTTCCGCATTACCGAATCTTTACTTTTTATTTTTAACTTGTCTCTGAAAACACAAACCTTCGCTGCCATATGAAAAACCACTAAAGTCTGCCCCATCCATAAGAAGGGTGACAGATCGGTCATTAAAAATTACAGGCAAGTTGTAATCATGTGGAACTTTTTAAAGGTCTTTGAATATACACTTTTGCGTATCTATCTCCTCATGTAGGTCCGTATCTTTCACTGAACCAGCATGGGTTTGTCAGGGGCCGTTCAACCTTGACCAACCTTTCTTGTTTCGTGCAATATGTATCGCCTTGTTTGGATGGGAATGGACAGGTTGATGCAGTCTGCTTAGACTTCTCGAAGGCATTTGACTCAGTTGATCATGAGCTGCTGTTACTTAAGATTCATTCTTTTGGTCTTATATCCTTGTTTAGATCCTACCTCCTCAATAGGTATCATGTCTGGTATGCTGGTTGTTCTTCTGACCTGTTTCGTGCTTCTTCTGGGGTCCCACGAGGATCTGTACTTGGCCCCCTTCTCTTCAACGTTTTTATTAATGATTTGGATTATGTGTTTTCTGTTCCTCATTTATTGTATGCTGATGACCTAAACATTTTTCTAAATATCAATTCTTTTGTCAACTGTCAGGCCATACAGCACAACCTTGATTGGATTTCAGAATGGTGTGACATAAATAAGTTACCTCTAAATGTTTTTAAATATAGTGTTTTGTCTTTTTCCAATAAACATCTCTTGCAGGTTTTCACTTGTAAAGTGAATGGTGAAAATCTTATATGTGTGTTTAATATTACTGACTTGGGTTTGATCATGGATCCACACTTGAAAATTAATTTATATCTGAACAGTATCCTTAGAACATCTATGAAAAGCCTAGGATTTGTTGTTAGAAGTGCTGGGAATTTTTCATCTACTGAAACCATTATCTGTCTATATAATGCTTTTGTCCGTTCTCATGTTGAATATGCCAGCTTGTGCTGGATGTCCTTCTACTCCTGCCACATTACGCTTCTAGAATCTATCCAGCGTAGGTTTCTGAAGTATCTTATTTTGTTGACAAAGTTTATCCTCAAAGAGGCATATCTTACAATTTGTTACTCACTAGATTTGGTTTTATGTCGCTTGCTGGCAGGAGAACTCTTTCAGGTCAGTGTTTTTTATTTAAGCTTATTCACGGAATTATTAATGCACCTGAGCTTCTCTCCCAGCTGCTTTTTCGCTCTCCTCCCCACGGCTGTCAGACTCGTTCTACTCGTAATTTTTTACTTCCGATTTCCAGAACCAATCTGCTTTTGAAATCAGCCTTGTATTCTATGTGTGCAGAATATAATTCTTCTGGTACTAACATATTTAGTCATGCTAATATTGGGTCCTTTTCCGCAGCCTCTAGGGAATCCCTACTTTGTGGGGACACCACATCTTAGTTGTTTTTTGTTATTTTTTTAAAGTTTTAATCTATAGTTTTTAATTTCTCTTAGTTTATTAGTTCTTATATAAATCCATGTAACTGGGCTCCTGTCTGTTTGGGTTGTTTAATTAAATAAATAAATTACATTTTCTCTGCTTTATCCATTAAAATTTGTAATGGATTCAACATGAAAAAAATCAAAAGATATGCATTTGGTCCAATGGTGTGTTAACATGGACAAAATATTACACAAATCATTTATTTGATTACAAGCTATATACCAAGAATACTGCTATCAGACTTTTTTTGTTTTGTTTTCACCATAATTTAATCTGATATTCTTTTTTTTTATTTTTTAATTTCAACAACACACCACGGGGGCTTACAGCCTAAATACTATCGTACTGTGGGTGTTGACAGGGAGGAAAGAGGCAACTTGTTAATTCTGGACTTGAAGGTTTGGAGGTTCGGAGGAGAAGGAAAAACATGTGCCGGCAAGGAATTCCACAACTTGGAAGTCCTCGGGACAAAAGAGCGGGCATAACAAGAAGTTCTTTGTCTGGTGACCTGGACAGTAAAAGGGTGCATTCGTTCTGTTCCCCTGGTAGATCTGTTCGGGGCAGCAGGTGGGGGAACTATGGAGGAAAAATCCTCTGAGCAGTGCCCGTGCAGATATCTATAAAATAGAGAGAGGTCACCAACGGCACGTCGGTGGGCAAGGGATGGCAGCCTTTGGGTGAGGGTAGGGTCACCGATGAGACATTTAGCTGTCTTTTGAATGGAGTCCAGGATAGCGAGTGTAGAAGCGGCAGCTGCACCCCAGATGTGGGAGCAGTATTCGAGGTTTGGCCTTATTTGTGAAGTATATAAGGTATAGAGATCAGCTGGTGAAAAGTATTTGCGAGCCCGGGAGAGGAAACCTAATTTCTTAGCAGCCGCTTCTGCAATTGATGTGACATAATGGTGCCAATTAAGATTTCGATCCACAAAAATGCCAACAAGAGAAAAGGACTCATTACTTTGAATAACTTGGTTGTTCATTGTGATGGGTCTAGGGCTGGTGTATCTCTTATGAGAAAGAAAGCAAGACTGAGATTTGGTGCGGTTGAATTGTACAAGATTTCTACTTCCCCAGTCTAATATTTTTTGGAGATCCACAGAGACAGAACCATCCATGAGTCTGCGATCCTCATCTAATTGGGCTAACGAGACAGGCTTAGAATATTGTATATTAGAGTGGAGGGTGCTGTCGTCCCCGTAACTGTGAAGTGGGTTGGATGTGCTAGAGAGGAGGTCATTGATGTGGAGAAGAAACAAAGTAGGGGCTAAAGCTGAACCTTGAGGAACTCCTGCATTGATTGGGTAGAGTTTAGAGGACATTGGGGACTATTGGTGGTTGAACATTTGGAGGTGGGTTGAGAGTAGTTCTATTGATTATTGATACTTGTTCGATGAAAACAAGAATATAAAAAGACTTTTGCAAACAATTATTGGACTGTATGATTAGTTTCGTTTACACACTTCTTCGCATATACAGTTTGTACCTGAACAAGTTACTCTGTAATCAAAGCAAGTAATAGAGTCCAATAAATGTTTCTGAAAGTCTTACTAATAATTTGTTATATTAAATAAATTAGTCTAAACTATTTTATTATGTTAAAATGAACTTCACTCTGTACTGTTTCGATAAATTTATAACTGTTTCATATTTTTGATAGGTACCTGCTATTTACATTTATTTTTTATGTTCAGACTAATCTAATAATAAATAAGTGAACGAAATATAAAATGGATGATGTAGAATGTATAGAGCTTATGGTGCCTAAGAAAATCACTTATATCATGCCTAATGATCATTTAAATCCAGTGATTATCTACGGGTTGGCCAGATATCTATTATATAGATGTAGCAAATGGACGATTATCACTTATGACCACTATGTATAATGTAGAAAAATGGAGAAGAGATATCTAGTAACACTTAGTGCTTTACTCTAATTCTTATGATGGTTGTAGATACTACTTTTAACAAATTCTGAGTACAGCAATCTCACCTGACACAAACACTCTAGATTTTTTATGGAAGATGAAAAAACATCACTGCTTTAAGCTCCACAATTTTTATTAATTGTATGTATTGTTGGAGTTTGACTGTACAGCCAATTTTTGTTTTTGTTAAGCTAATAATTTTTATTACCAACTTGCTTTCCTATTAATTTAGCAAACATTGAAACGTATCAAAAGTAATATTATAATGTATAATCAGTGTTTAAAGATTAAGAAAAAACGCATAAAAATTTTTCATGGAATTTTTTTATATGATCACAATATGGGTAGTCTCTCATGACTTGATATGCCGTTTTTGACATTGACTATCAATCACTATGACCTTATCAAAACCATCACATACTTACTTTTTACCTTCGACTGAAATTCTTTTGAGGTTCTTTTGCAAAGTTTGATTTTTTAGACGGTTCACTTTATATTTTTCAGTTTCTCAAGTGGAGAGAGATAGCACATTTTCTGGTATAGAGTGAACCCAAAAAAGCGGGATACAAAAATGCAACCTTTTTTTTTTGCATTTTAAAGAAATTACCTTTTTTTCCCTTCAGGGCTGGTCCGCGGTCTTGCCGCCCCGATAGCACTACAACCTTTGGTTGATTGTGCATACCCTTAGTCTTACTCCACCCATTCCAAAATCACTGTGCCTTGAACTAGTCTGCACAGCGATTGGTAGGGTGAAGTTATATATTGCTCTGTCTCCGGTCTAGACTGACCGTAGATCAGTTGTCTTTGGCGGTCCAGAGCTTTACACTGGCACAAGATGTGCTGGGCTGATTCCTCCCGCTCGCCGCAGAGTCTGCATGCGAGGTCCCCTTTCATGCAGGTGTTTCTTGACGGCCATGTGTCCCGTCAAGATACCTGTTGTGTTTCTAAGCTGTCCTCTGCTAAGATTTAGCAGCTCCACAGCTGTCTTTGAACTGGGTCCGTCAATTATTGACTTCCCATATCTGAGCCCTGGACAGTCCGCCCAGTACACCTTGTGTTGGTTTCTGACCCAGGACTTAATGGCTCCCCTGGCAGTGCTCTTTGGCACGCCCAGAGCCGGTTCTGGTCCCATAAATGGTTCTGCTGACCCTCTCTTCGCGAGACTGTCAGCTTCTTCATTGCCTTTAACCCCCAAGTGACCCGGCACCCAGATGAGGGTCACCTCATTCTGCCCAGCCAGGTCTCTCGTCTCGGCACTCACTCACCAGCCAGGAATTTACCCTTGGGCTACTTAGTGCCTTAAGGACTGTCTGTGGCTATGAGGATCCGCTTGTTGGTGTAGCCCCTCAAGAAATTACCTTGCTGATGTGGACAACATATACAGGGTGGGGATTTTGAGTTTGAACACAATTATGGCATCTCGAAAAAGAGATACAATTGGTTAAATTACAGACAAAGGTTGCACAATCATAAAGGTATCTTTTAAAATCGTTCAGCTAAATTTGTAGGTTACGAGATGTAGAATGTAGACAAAAAATTGAAAATGTCATTTTTTTCTTTAATATTTCAAAAACCTGATATTCTACAAGCCTCCAATTATATAAAGGGTCACAATCTGCCATTCTGGTTGTAATGGTGATGAGTGAAGATTGAAACCTGTGATGAGCACTGATAAGTACACTTTGGAGAACCCAATTCATCATAATACAGTTTTTTGACCCGACGATCGTTTCGCTAACAGAGTTAGCGTATTCAGAGGGATGAGTAGTTTAAGAAATTCGGGATGCAGCAAGTGCGTTATGGTAGGAAATTTTTTATTAAAATCTGCTCAGTCCAAATAGGATTAAACAATGCTTTGTTTTAATTAGATAGACGGATTCCCGGTCCGTGCAAGTTCTGAGCTGACCTTTAATGTATCGAATTTCGACCATGTAAATATAATGCATGTTTGTAAGAAAAGAAATTCAGGACGCAGCAAGTGCGTTATGGTAGCGAATTTTTATTAAATGCTTCAAATTTGAATATTTCAATTTGCTATTAACCTATAAGGTTCGTTAGCCAGGAAACTATTTATTTTTCGGGAACATTTGAAGTTTATTTTCAAAACATTTTTGTACATCTTCAATTATAAAGTTATTTTGATGATATATGGTACATTGTTTCTACTATATAGGTCATACCGGTAACGAAATTTGATGCCTGCTTTCTTTAAAAAACACATTTGCTATTTAAAACTCTTTAATGAAAATTCACTACCATATCGCACTTGCTGTGTCCAGACTTTTTTGAACGCTGAATAAGATAAAATTATAAAAATAGGGGGTTTCCATTTGAAAAAAAAAAGCTTTTGACGGTTTTTTCAAATCAATTTTCGATGTAAATTTTTGATCAGCCTGTATTTATCTATTATCAAAGTAACATCACATGTCACTAAAGTACCTAGTTCCCCTTCCACAAGGAAATCAAATACAATTAAATGATAAAGGCTTTCATATCGGATAAATTGACAGCTATGTTTAGGCCTGCAAACGTCATTTTTGACAAAAAATTTGAGATGTCAAAAACGGCTGGACTTAGGTATAGGACAGTATGCATAAAATGTGTCTAAAATTACCCGTGTTATCTAAAAATGCAATAATATATAGGGTGTCATATTTAAAATAGGAGCCCTTACAGAAAGCATCGTGTACCGACGTTGCCAGATGTTGTCCTTAATGGCGGGCAATTTAAATAAATGAAATTATAGGCGATTTGGGGCTTGATGTTTATGTATATCGAATAATACAGGTAGGTATACAGTTTTCATTTTTGTCGCTTCTAAAATTTGGTTGAATTATGATAAAAGAGACATCCATATAAATTCTAAATAAATGGTTTTATTTATTCATAATAAACAATATAAAAAGAAGACTCGTAAATAAATAACCCAATATAATTATACATAGCTATGGTCATGTTTCTCGTCAGTGGAGGTGTACAATGATTCAGATAAAGTTTCTTTGATGATCTGGATCTCATCACCTTCAGGTTTTTTGTTAAACACATTTTTTCTGACTACTTTTTTCTTTGTTGGGAAAAGTGTTTGCTTCTTTATTTTTTTATTTGGCGGAGAATTTGTAATTTCCCTACATAATAACTTGCTAGCATCCACATCTTCCGAGGCAGGTTTCATGGCCAGCAACACTTTCAAATTTTTTAACATAAAGGTATGTTGGTCATGTGAGAAGTTAAGAGCCTTTATATTTGCAAAGCAGATGCCTCAATAGTCAACTGACGCGATGATTTATGTATATTTTGTGCAAGCTCGTTTATTTCGGCTTGTCCAACATGTGCATCACCTTTATGACGAGTGTCTCGGGAGAGATCCGCACATGGCTGCCAAGGTCATATGCATATGTTATTTATCTGTGCTAATTGCTCTATCGGCCTTACTGACCTGACCTGACCTACACAGAGTGTTTTGTGATGTCAGGTCAGGTCAAAGTCAGGTCAGGCAGGCCGATAGAGCAATTAGCACCGATAAATCTGATAATTAACATATGCATATGACCTTGGCAGCCATGTGCGGATCTCTCCCGAGACACTCGTCCTTTTCCTACTTCAGAAACTGATATACGAGTTGTATGTAAACATAAATAATGTATGTGTTTACATATTATTGTTTTAATACAAAAGTCTATACATGTGCATTCATACATATGTGACAAAATTTACATTTTAATTCACAGCAACTATTTTCTCCTTTTTTGTAATATAATATTCTCTGCCCTCATCTGTAATCCTATGTATATTATTATCGTCATTGTCAACATTGCAGTTAATTGTCAATGCATTTCTATGTCTGGAGTGAATTAAATTGATGTGGTCTGTTAACGTCCCTTTCGTAAGTTTGATTATTCTATCGATACTTTTATCACGGACATACTTCTGTAGAGCATGAATTGATTTGTCCAACCTTTCCACTTTCTTGCCCTCCAGGTACACACACTTTAGAGTTTTATGCATACTCTCTATATGCATATTAGTGTTTATGTTACACAATTTTCTGTAACTATAGGCTCACTGTTTCCGATTTTTTACATAAAAGATCTTTAAGTAAGATCACATTTCACAATGAAAACAAAAAAACGGGCATCTTCAAGGGCAAAACAAAGACGAAGCAACGCAAAGTTTAAATAAAACAATTAGGTAAACCGCAAATAGTTTACCAACACGAACTGAAATATAACCTAACCTCGACACAGGGGATTATGGGGAATGTGACAGGCACCAACAATGTGGCAACGTCGGTTCACGATGCTCTTTGTAGGTGCTTCTTTTAAAATAAGCAGGTCAACATCAACACCCTGTATAACCGGAAGTGACACCATTCTGAAAATATTTTAGCTGAGTTGTCGACGTCAGTAAGCTGCCAAATTTTCAAAACTTTCCAAAGTTTAGTTTCCGAGAAATCGATCGCGGGCGTTCGTCGTGAGACACCTGTATAAGTATGTCAGTTTTATGTAAATAACATATCACATTCGGCCATTTTGGCGACATATTTAAACAAGGATCTTGTTTGAGTGGTACCTATAACTACTAAATATTTAACTAACAGCTTCTTGTGACAATTAGGCTAAATATCAAAGTCACAAAAGTCTGAAACCCTGTAATATAGGCTAAACTACTATGTGATCGAAAAGTTTTAAGAATACCCCAGGTAATAATTGAGTGGAACACATTATTTTCTTTGACAACTAACTTCAAGACCAAAATAGAGTGGCATTTATGGGTTTGAAGCTTGCATAGTTTTTAAGACTCCAGCTGAATCCTGGAAATCTTTGACCTAGAAAAAATTTATATAAGTGTCCCACACAGCACATGGATGTCCATTAGATATCCAATGGATATCCAGGACATCCAATGGATATCTAATGGACATACAGATGTCCTACCAATATCCATCAATCTGGATATCCATGTGGATATATAATGGATGTTGTATGGATATACACGTGGTCACGAAGTGGATATCAATTATACATCTAATGGATAATTGTATGGATATACATGTGGTCATCAAATGGATATCGCTTTTACATAAAATGGATATTCGCGGCTAACCCACCACCATTCTCTTTCTAACCCCATCCCCCCAATGAAACACTAATATAAGCAAACAAATATTTTATTGTGTTCTAAAATGATTTAAATAACTTTATTTTCTTGATCTATGATCTGGCTCAGTTCTGCATTCTTGCTGTAATGAAAAAGACACTGCTTATAATCAAATTCATAAGACAATCCAATAAATAATATAATATGAACAAATGTTTATGAATATTACTTTAATTATTATAGGTATAACTACAACACTTTAGTGGTTATTTCATAATAATAGGTATTAGTTGTTAATCTTGATTATCACGATGGAACTGACTATATACCCAATAGTTTTATTCATCTCTAAGTGATCTACTTTCATAATCTACCAGAAGTGATCTGCTTCTTGCTTGTAAGTAAAGACGAGGAATATCCACCAATAAAATAAACAGTTTTACATACACATAAACTTTCCTTATATAGTAGTAGTAGCAGTGGTGGGGAGGCCAACGCCAAGCAAGTAGGCCACAATGGGCCCTTTTTGCCAACCCCAGCAACCATGCTCTACTCTTCCTCGGTTCCGTCGCCAAACCGCCTCGACCTCGAGATGAAGGCCATGACGGTCTTCAATTGGACGGTACTTACCTGATTCCTCTGCAGAGTCCTTGATCCGAACAATTCTGCTCGAAGACTCCCAAAAGCCTCGCATTCACACAGGTAGTGGTAGGACGTTTCTTCATCCTCGCCACATTCCTGGCAAATGGGATCCCTCTCTACGCCTATCAATTTGAGGTGTCTTCTAAGGGCGCAGTGGCCTGTCAGCACCCCGAGGATGCGGCGAAGCGTAGGTCGACTCCTTCCGAGTAGCCAGACAGCTTTATCTCTGTCCGGCCCCTCCACGAAGTCCCTCGCCTGCCTGCAGCCACCAACCGACCCCCAGTGCCTCTCCATTGCTTCCTCGGTCCACCTGTCTAAGACGACAGAGACTGTCTTCCTACTTATGCCTATCGCAGGCTCCGAGCCACAGAACGGCCGCCGGGAACCGAGTTTTGCGAGATTATTCGCCACCTCATTCCCCGCTACGCCACAGTGTCCCGGAACCCACACCAGTTGCACCTCCTTCGTCCTGGCTAGCCCTCTGAGGGCGTCAGCGCATTCCTGAACCAGGGGTGACCTGACTCTGGCCGCGCAGACTGCCCGGAGGACTGCCTGACTATCCGAGCAAATGCACACACATTTCTCGGGACTCATCTTCACATCCTGTCTATTGGCCACAGACAGGATAGCATACGCCTCTGTTTCGAATGCCGTGGTGTATGCGCCAAGAGCATAGCTCTCGCGCACCCCCAGGCGCTCGATATATATTCCTGCCCCGGAGGATTGCTGGTCCTCCAGGCGCGATCCGTCGGTGAAACAGACCAGGCTTGCGGGCTGGAATGCAACCTCATTTTCCCTCCACTGATCCCTACTGGGGATCCTGAGGGTGTATGGCCTAGTCAACCTAATATCGTCCTCGGCATCCCTCACCTTTATGGCGGAAATCGGAATTTCCTTTTCCACCTCCTTGGCAACTCTTGCATGCACTATTACTGCTCCCTCTCCGCACCAGTTACCTGAGTCCCGGATTCTAAGATGCGACGCCATAGCCTCCCTTCTGATACAGATGGGAAGCGGTGGCAGCATCAACAGGACCTCTAGCGCGGCTGAGGGTGTCGTCCTCATAGCGCCTGTGATACCCAGGATAGCCAGCCTTTGGAGTTTGGCCAGCTTCCTGCTGGTTGTTTGGTTCACACCACACCACCAGACCAACGCCCCATAGAGGATTCTCGGCCTGACGATCGCAGTGTAGATCCAATGAAGGATCCGGGGATTAACTCCCCAGGTCCTCCCTATCACACTTATATAAGTAGACAATTTTCGCAGATTTCAATACGAAGTAAAAAATATTTACTTGAATCAAGAAGATATTTGTTTTCTAGTTCATGTTCACTAGCCATGTTATTATCAACCAACGTGCTCTTTACAGCTATAAATAATATTGGTATTTACGTAAATAAGTATAAAATATATATTTCTAACCAAATGGTTTCAGGTTATTTACTCACCTGTAAATTATTTACTGACTGGAAATCACAACAAAACTTATCAATAAAAACAACACACACATTATTTGGAGAAATATCTCAATCTTCTAACTCTAGTTGTAGACTGTTGTTTATTTTTCATTTAGCAGTTGATTCAAAATAGCAAGATGCAATTCTAAATTTTATAACCTCAACTTTAGTCCAAACTCAAACTACTTCAAACCAAACAAATACGAACTACGAACGGATTTTCGTCATTGTAGCCAAGAATTCAAGCATCCAATGCCCCAAGGTGAGTTATTAAATGCTCCCGCGTTTATTGTTCTGGAGAGCATTAATGAATAACAATATGATAATAGATTCTTCTCACGAAATAACAGACATAAACAGTAATACTCTCTGTATTGAAATAAAAATAATTTTATTTTATGGTTATAATCACAATGAGAATTTGGATCAAAATTTATTGTTGGCGCTAGTTTTAACGCTTTCCGGTAATTCTTGTGCTAGAACGGGTTATTTTTCTTCCCTTATCTTTTACAAACGTAAATAACGGTTTCAATAATTTATCAATGTTGTTTCCTGTTCGTGTGAACATATTAACGGAACATCAACTGGATGTCCAGTGGACATCTAATAGATGTCTTCTGTATATCCAATGGATGTCTGATGGATATATACATACTTGAATAAAGTATATACACCCAGAAATTCTACTGCATTCCTGATTAGATTTTAATGAATAAGAAATGCTCATATGTTCACATTATTTAAGTTGTATTAATATTTTTCTGCTCTAACAATATCCATTGGATGTCCATATGATATCCATCATGGTCATGGACGTAAAATGGATATTATGTATATACAATGGATATCCACTGGATGTCCTGTGCCTTGTGGGATGTTTTCATTTATTACTTGCCTGGTGTGTTTGGACTTTTTGACCACTCTTGTAAGATTATAAATAAACACACACACACACACATGTACAGTGTTGTTATTTTTACATATTATTGTTGAATTCTGTTTAAAAGCACTTGTAAGATACACTGCACCTGAACATAGATTGTGAATTTTGTATAAAGGAAGATCTGATTTTGTGTATTTTAATCTGTTTATATATCTTATTTGTTGGTCGGAAGGCTTTCCGTTTCAAAGTGGTTGTTTTCTAGGTGTAAGGAAAATCATTGTTGAATGTTTAGCTTCATTATACCTATAGGTGTACTTTTTAAGAATTGTCATGACTCATGATGTAAGTAAAAAGCACTATTTGTCATCGAATTACACTGTAAGTGTCATTTATTAAATCTAATGATAATATTTGTGTTTTTTTTTTGCTCAGATTGTCAATATTTTAATATTTTCTAAAAGGAGCGCTTGTACACCTTATTATACAGGATGGCGCATTGAAAACGAAACAGACCGACTTGCGTCCAGAGAAAATTTTCTTCAAGAAACGCTGAAACACGTCAATTTTAATATTGAGGGGGACATGTTTTGACATAAAACTTAACTTTGTCACATCAAGCCCTTAAGGGTGGTGATAACAACCCTTATATTTTAAATAGGGAACATGGGTCGAGTGTTACATCATTTAAAAGCTCTTTCTTTTCTGAATTCAACACACTAATTTTTTTGGAAGTTTTATCAACTCGTTTAAAAATTATTCACAGTTGGAGTTGCAAGAACGTATTTCATTCATTGCGATAAGAAATGCACTAATTAGTCAATTTTTCGTTAAAAAAAAACTAAAAAACAAAACCAAACGTTCAAAAATGTTTATTCAGTTAAGTCAGTGTTCAAATTGTTGACCACCAGCTTCCATACAAAAGTCCAAATTTTGTTCAAAACGAGCTCTGACATTCTGGAGCATTTGTGAAGTTATTAGACGGCATTCTTCAACAATGCCTCGTCGCAATTCTTCTTGAGACTCCGGTTCTGTTGCGTAAATTCTACTCTTTAAATGGCCCCATAGAAAGAAGTCTGAAGGAGTTAAGTCCGGTGATCTAGGGGGCCACTCAGTAGCACCTCTACGCCCAATCCATTGTCTTGGTAACTCTCTGTTCAAAAACTCCCTAACATGTTGTGAAAAATGTGGAGGAGCTCCATCTTGTTGAAACACTCATTGATTTTCTTGATAGCGATCATCATTTTCAACAATGTCAATTAGTAGAGAGTAAACGCTTTCTTTTAGTAACCCCAAATACGTTTCAACACTCAAATTGCCATCAAGAAAAATTGGTCCGATTAAACAGTCTCCAAAAATGCCAGTCCTGACATTCAATTTCTGCGGAGTTTAAGTGTGGACTTCGTGAAAATTTCTTGGATTATTATCTGCCCAATAACGACAATTATGACGATTGACTGTAGAGTTTAATAAAAACGTACACTCGTCTGAAAAACAGATATTGAACAGAAAGTTCCCATTATCACCTATACGTGCAGAAAAAATTCAAAAAATTCCAGCCGCCGATCAAAATCACCTTCATTCGGTTGTTGTACAAGATGAATTTTATATGGGTGAAATTTATGATGCTTCAATATTCGCTGAATAGTTCTTCTTTTGATGTTTGAAACAGTGGGCAATTTTCTCGTGCTCAAAGTTGGGTTTGCAGCAATTTGTCCTAAAACTTCAATTTCAGTAGTCTCATTTCTAACCGGAAATTCACGTTCAGGATCCCGTTTTTTGTTGGCTACTGAACCACTTTGTCGAAACTTTGCAACTAACTCCAAAATGTATTTTCTGTTAACATGTCTGTTCGGATGTTGTTCATTAAACAAACTTGCGGTACGGTTGGCCCAGTCATCGTTTTTGAAAAAAAGAGTAATTATTTCAACTCTTTCTTCTACAGAATACACCATTGCGAAAATAATTTTCGGTAGTACTATCAAGTATCAAACCCACTGATAAACTGAAATAATAAACCGCATTTCTCTCATTCCGATAAGAAATGTTCTGATAGTGAATTTTTTGTTTACAAACCAACAAAACATTGACTATCAGCACATTTCTTATCGGAATGTGTGAAATGCGTTTTTGCATCTCAACTGTCAATAATTTTTAAACGGGTTGATAAAACTACCAAAAAAGTTTGTGTGCTGAATTCAGAAAAGAAATAGCTTTCAAATGATGTAACACTCGACCTATGTTCCCTATTTAAAATATAAGGGTTGTTATCACCACCCTTAAAGGGTTGATGTCACAAAGTTGAGTTTTATGTCAAAACATGTCCCCTTCAATATTAAAATTGACATGTATATATATATATATATATATATATATATATATATATATATATATATATATATATATATATATATATATATATATATATATATATGCCTTGCGTTCCATCGGGTGACAATGATTTATAGTGAGGAATAGTGACCCTTTTTAATTATAGACCTATAACTAAAATAAAGTAGATTGACAAATTTGTGGTAAATAAAACAAATATTGGTAGGTTTAAACGTGAACTGTCAAAAATTGATTGGACAAGTCTGCTGAAGGAAAATTCTGAAAAATCATTTGACAATATACATGACACAATTGAGCAGTGCTTCAATCTTTCCTTTCCGAAGAAAAAAGTACCACTTGGCGACAAGAAAACTTTACTTACACCTCCAGAATTGAAAAAAGTCAAGATGCTGGTGGATTCAGCTCAAGTAATTCATAGGCTAATTAGAACTGAGAACTCAAGACAATTCTGGCCACACTTAAGAAGCAAATGAGAGAAACATACACAAGCGAAGTCAAAAGAAGGAATAATGAATATATTGATGCCGCAGACAATAAAGTTAAAGCTGTATGGACGATCATCAGCAAAGAGAGAGGCAAACGACGTTGTTCAAATTTGGAAACTGCTCTTAATGCAAATCAACTTAATAATCATTTTTCAAGTGTCGGTATAAATGTGTCTAGTAGCCTTGATCACTCCGTAAAGGAGGCTATGGGTATGCTACATAACAAAAAGAATAGAAATCTACACACCATGTTTGCACGCGTTTAAGCGAGCAGCTCCGGTCTGCTGGCAGCGTCAACGATCCTGTCGACGATATTCTCTGTCCTTTACTTACCCATTTCCCCTATATGTGTATGAGAGAGATGCAGAAATGCATCTTTTTCGGGCCAGTTTCTGCAGAGACTCAGTCGAAGCTTCAGAGACCCAACGATTCTGTTCGACCAGTATCTGTCAAGTACATTTTATTGCTTAGCGGTAGCGCACGCTTTATCGGAATTTCTTTCAGTTGTCAACTTATCTCATTAATTTTCGACTTTATGACCATCGAATTTTCCTTGTTCATATTTCCGCTTCTAGGTTCTAATATTCTGGATGATATTGCGTCATTACGGAGGTATTTCTTTCAGTAAATGTTCATGTCTGTAACGATGTTCTCTTGCTTCTAGATAATTTTTAATAATCGACGCAAAATCAGATAAAGTCGGTAAAGGCGCCAGGATAGGGATGATAAAAGCGACTTTCATTAAAAAAATTTAATGCAGCCGTCGATTAACTGTTCAATATTGAAGCAACTTAACGATTATGCAGGCTTCCTTTGAGAATTTGTTGCGTCAGTAAGAACGTTACGGTTGTGAAAAAAGTGACCGTAACAATGTTCTTTGCCTTTATAATATTTTATTTATTATGTTTCATAAGAACTTGCCAGGAGCGTCCCTTCTTACCTAATTGATAACTAAATACATTGTGATATTCCACTGTATCAAATATGTCGCCATCATATCAGTTGAGCGCTATCATTTCTAATTGTGCGTCAACCTGTTGATACTCTAGAATTTGTGTTAGTAACGCCAGGCGATTTCAAGTTTTTGTTAGCGTTTATCGCGTAGGTACTTTTTATTGAAAGTTATTTAAGGTAGTGTAATAGTATATGAGAAAACCAGCTGCCCTAAAGAAATACTAGAATTAGATTCAGAAAAGACCGGCATTTCCACCATATTGACAGATTTGATTATATACGTGATGCGAGTGGTGTAATTAACGTAATAATAATTTGAGAGTAATATAATGAAATCCTCTAAAAGCATTCTGCCATCTATTGACGGGTAGCGCTACTCAGATATCGCTTAATTATTAGTGAATTTTCCTTTAAAAAATCACCAATGTGGAGGTCGCGACTTTTGAATTTTCAAAACATTTCTTCAAATGAGCGCTAATTAGGATTACTAGAACACATATCCGGGGTCAGTTTCATATATATATATATATATATATATATATATATATATATATATATATATATATATATATATATATATATATATATATATATATATATATATATATACCTATGTCACACCGATAACTCAAAAAATAATAGGCTGATTTTGATCAAATTTGGTGACTCCCTTTTGCAAATGGATTGGATAAGTTCGTTAGCCAGGCAAATCGGCCCAGTTTTTCCCCGGAAAATTTTGTGTTTTCTTTCGAAAAAAAAATTATATCTCCGGAAATAACAAAGTAAGCACAATCAAATTAGGTACGCGTGTTTGTATTATAAAGGGTGAACCTAGTAACAAAATTTAGGTCTGTAAGCTAAAATACAGAAAAGTTATAGGCATTTAAAGAAAAAAAATGTGGTTTTCCTCAAAAGGCCAGAGGCGCGATTTGAAACGTCAAAATTGGCAACATTTAGGCAAATAACCTGAAACAAATACGGGTTAAGTAAAGAAAATGTCGCAAGAAGAGTGTTCTGCAAACCCTTAGATTTCAGCTTCAATAGTCATTGTCCTTCATTTTGCTAAAATATTTCCAGAAAACTAATTTCAAATAGACCCTTTCTCTAATGCATTGGCAGTAGTTTTAGTTAAGTTTATGATTTAAGGATCTGTAATTTTTAACCAATTTACGTAGAGAAAATTCGTTAATGAGGGGACCGCGACTTTTGAATTTTAAAAAGATTTATTCAAATGAGTGACTCCCTAGAATTAATATCCGAGTTTAGTTTCATATATACAGTGACGCATTTCTAGGGTAGAGCTAAATATAATTGTTATACAAGATGCGAGAAAAAACTGCATGTGTTAATTAGTTTCTTGAGCTGAAAATTCACTTCCATAACGCACTTGCTGCGTCCAGACTTTTTGTTTACATAAGGCAGTTTCTTGCATTTCCACGCGCTTACCGTTTTTGGAACAGCCGTACCTATGCTTTGTGAACTTTCTCGGTATTTCCCCGTTTTATTTTGCGATTAGGTGAAAACATTCGTATAGTTTTTCTTCAGAATTTTTCAAAAGCTTTGTTTGATTTCTTTGCATCCATATTTCTCTCAGAAAACTGCATTTGATCTCCCGGAGGGTTTTTAGATTGTTTTTCGGAGATATGCTTGGGACCCCCCATGCAGAAACCACAAGAAACATTTCTTGCAAATAACCCCCACGAAAGTTACGGGACCATGAGTGAATAGGGGTGCTGGGCAGAAAAACGAAATATGAGCGGAAAGTTAAAAAAAAACAAACAGCTTAGCCGAACCTTCAAAAACTGCCTTTTTCATCTTTTGCAGCTAAAACTCCTTTAAACCCTGTCAACATCGCATTAGTCACAGGTCCCGTAACTTTCTTGGGGGCTGTTCCGAAAAAAAAATCATGTGGTTTGTGTATTGGGGGTAGTTGCGTAAGTATGCATGAAATGAAGAAAAAACCCCACGACGAAGGAGTGGACCCCCCCCCCCCAATCAGAAACACAGCAGAGTGAAATCTGAGAAATAGATATTAGTGATATGTAACTGCAAGGAAAGGGGTGTACCAGGAAAGGCATGTAAGATAGCAAGAGAAAAATAGAGAAGTAAGAGAAAATCATTATTAACTTACCGCACCAGGCCAGCGAAGAAGTTTAAATGTAAATAATTTAGCAAAGCCAAGGGAGCAAAAGGTAAAAATAGTGTCAGCATGCATGTAAGATGCCAAACTTTATCTATTGGCAGTCTATTCATCAGAAACTGCCTGGGAGATAAACTGCAAATTCACCTTTCTCTTCCTTTTCCATATTTCCGTGTGAACGTATTTTAAATTTGTTTATATTTACTGTATGTGAATGTTTCTGATACTCCTATTACCTACCGTCTTGCCCCTACTATGATACGCCACTGGGTTGCAGACAGGTATCATAGCCTCCTTTTACCGTAAGAATTAATTCAAGTGAATATTAATATGCAAACAAAACCCGCTTTTGCTCTGTTTTTAAACGCTTAACGCAAAGAAACGTAATAATAAAACAAGAAAAGCAGCAGTTTTGTGTGTTGTGTTGAGTCTAAGCGATCGGTTGCATTGACGTGATTTCACTAGCTCACAGAACTTCGGTTTTTACTACTTATTAATAAAAGTCACAAACAAATGTGAAGCTTTCCGCCCGGCCTGTCAGTTTTATTCAGTCATGTGGGTGTGAGTGTTAATGCATATTATATCTGTTCTTGACCTCTTCGTTACAGTAAGTATATTAATTACGTAATATTTTAGTTGTCCCTTATTAAATATCACCTGTCCGGTTACATTTAAATTAGATTTTCGTTGATATTAAAACTAGGATACTCCGAGAAATGGTTCTGTTTGCCTGAATCAGAATCCGATGAGTGTCACGGGACATAAACAAACAGAACGCCTACTCGAATTATAATAAATATTGTACTACTTGTTTGTTGCTTTTTAAATATGTCAGCTGTGGCCGATATACTATTTATGCAAATCAATTTTCAAATATTTAATGAGACCTTTTGGACGTAAGATCTATATCTAAGAATACCCGAGTGTAAATTTTACATTCATTTGTTTTTAAGACTAGATGCATTCTCGCAACAATTAGAATCGTAGACCGGTTTCGCTCTCATTAGAGCTCTTCAGTACGGCATACTAATTGTAGCAAAAATGCACCAAAAATAACACGGCTATCGTATAGCCAGTCTTAAAACACAAAGTGAGTGGTGAACGTGTCGCCACCTAGTTCGGAACCAAGTACTATGTTGTCACGCCCGCTCCAAATAACACAGAGTGTTAAAAATAGAGACAATATACAACTAACTAACAATTTAAAAAATTGTCAGCCCTGGCCCATTTCTACCCCAATATAGGGACAAAGTATGTAAGACTAGATGCATTCTCGCAACAATTAGAACCGTAGACCGGTTTCGCTCTCATTAGAGCTCTTCAGTACGGCATACTAATTGTAGCAAAAATGCACCAAAAATAACACGGCTATCGTATAGCCAGTCTTAAAACACAAAGTGAGTGGTGAACGTGTCGCCACCTAGTTCGGAACCAAGTACTATGTTGTCACGCCCGCTCCAAATAACACAGAGTGTTAAAAATAGAGACAATATACAACTAACTAACAATTTAAAAAATTGTCAGCCCTGGCCCATTTCTACCCCAATATAGGGACAAAGTATGTAAGACTAGATGCATTCTCGCAACAATTAGAACCGTAGACCGGTTTCGCTCTCATTAGAGCTCTTCAGTACGGCATACTAATTGTAGCAAAAATGCACCAAAAATAACACGGCTATCGTATAGCCAGTCTTAAAACACTAAGTGAGTGGTGAACGTGTCGCCACCTAGTTCGGAACCAAGTAATATGTTGTCACGCCCGCTCCAAATAACACAGAGTATTAAAAATAGAGACAGTATACAACTAACTAACAATTTTTTAAATTGTTAGTTAGTTGTATACTGTCTCTATTTTTAACACTCTGTGTTATTTGGAGCGGGCGTGACAACATATTACTTGGTTCCGAACTAGGTGGCGACACGTTCACCACACTCACTTGGTATTCATTTGTTTTATTAAATATACCACACGGCCCAAAAGTAATAGTACGCAGAACAGCAGTAGATTCTTAGCATCAAAATATGATTTATCAAAACCTACCTCAACCAAAAAGTCAAAATTAAAAGAGATACCTGACTACAGCCTGTTAAATTGAGAAATTGAATTTCGATTTTCCCATATATGCAGAAAAAGTACTTGACGCATATTGTTTTGAAAATTCGTAAGTACAGATGAGTTTATGGGGGTGATAAAGAATAGTTCAGTCCAGTAGGCGGCTCGTGCCTTAATGCATTGGGGGTGCGCAAGAAAAAAAGTTCGGGACGCAGCAAGTGCGTTATGGTTGTGAATTTTTATTAAATACTTCAAATTTGAATAACTCAAGTTTCTACGAACTTAAAAAGTTGAATTTTGGTGTATAGTATGGTCTTACCCAGGGCAACGTATCCACCAAATTTCATCAAAATAACTTTGTAATTTTCGGAGAAAATTTTTTTTTCAAAAAAAAACTCAAAATTTGCATAACTCAATTTTCTAAAAATGTAGAAAGTTGAATTTTAGTGTGTAGTAAGATCTTTTACAAGACAACAACACACACAAAACACCTTTGTAATTTTCGGAGAAAAAGATTTTTTTTGAAACAAAACTCAAAATTTTCCCGGAAAAGGTTATCTGATTTTCCTGACTAACGGGCTCATCCAAGCCATTATTAAAAGAAATGCACTTGCTGAGTTTCATCGAAATCAGTTGCTTATTTTTTGAGTTATCGGTTGGATATATATATATATATATATATATATATATATATATATATATATATATATATATATATATATATATATATATATATATATATATATATATATATATAAACATATAAAAATTGAAACTGACCCCGGATATTGGTTCTAGGGGTCCTAGTTCGCGCTCATTTGAAAAAAATTTTGCAAAGTCTCGCCATCGATACCTCTTTATTAGTGAATTTTTTTAAAATAAAAATTCACTAAAAATCAAGGGCTCGCCTATTTTGTCCCCGAAAATGTATTGGAAAAAAACGTACTTACTAAACTTAATAATTATTAACTACTTACCAAGTTTTGCTCTAGTTAGTTATACGTTATAGTAGTTAAAAAGTCCTTCAAAAAGTGTACCTTTAAATTTAAAATATTATCCACTGAATTAATCACAGTATCACAATTATTTTGTCCACTTTAAGCAACCCGAAGCAGTGGCCTTAATAATAATAATAATAACAATTGTCTTGTTACATGTTGAACATGTAAACAACAACGAAATGATCTAATTAAAAATCAATTCGGCGCGAAGACGAAAATTACTAAGTAGTAGGTACACACGCATTGCCAAAAGTCCACTACAAACTGGTAAACTGGAAGTGTGTAATTCTATAGCGCACAACAGATTGCTTATTCGGTCGTTTTCGACGATGATAGGCGATCATTTCGCACTGAAGTATCGCATTTACTGAGAGCGCCGAAAAATACACACCGCCGCCCGACTGCTTTATATGGATATGGATGTATATAATGTCTGCAACGATTAACAATATACTTATTCTGATTCTGTATTCTGTATTAATGGCTGCCGACTCTCTGTGATCCTCGATATACTAATTTTGTTTGTTGAATGCAGGAGGTAAAAAAGTAAATAAAAATTTATTAAAATATATTTTCCACGGCAGGCGGCAGTGCGCGCGCACGGGCGCGCTTATTTAGGAGCCGCCCCTGGTTCAGTCCCAATTTGAGTCTAGCGGATAAAGGACGTTGCTTGCGGACACTTCAAAGCCTAAAAATACTTACACTTTTACTTCCACATCGTCACGTGTGGAAATATCGCATCGGCGACAAAAAAAATTGAGCTTAAACGTCGTAAAAAGTATCAAAACATATAGAAAACATGAGTCGGAAACGAAAATTTTGTTTGTCTGACGGTCTGTATGTCTGTAGTCACGATAACTTTAGAACGGATTGAGATATCGTCTTCAAATTTAGTATACAGTTAGCACGAACGGCTCGGATTGTTTTTGGGTAAGATCGCTTGAGCGGGCCTGGGATGAATGGGGGGTGGTTTGGTGAAAAATTGACATTTTTCCGTTAAAACTCGAGCAATACAACGTTTTAGGGTTTATTTATCAGAAAACTTTTAATTTCATCAAACATCTGGTATTCTGTGCTGAAATTAAATTTGGGGTTGAATGTGTGAGAGTGGAATATTGTTGACAAAATATTTTGAACATTTTATCATTTTTCTTCTCAACACGTCAAAGTCGCGATTTAAAACGTCAAATTTGCAATTTTCAGACAACGGATTTGAAACAAATACGGACTATGTAGAAGATTTGTCGTAATAAGTGTGTTTTACAAAGCCTTACGCTTCGGCTTCAACCATCATTGTCCTTCGTTTTACTAAAATATTTTCGGAAAATCCATTTCAAATAGACCCTCTTTCTGATGCTTCGGCAGTAGTTTTAGCTATAGAATTTATGGTTTAATAGTCTATATTTTAGCAAATTTTCGTAGAAAAAATTCGTTATTGAGGGGACCGCGACTTATGAATTTTAAAAAGATTTCTTCAAATTAGCGCGAACTAGAACTTCTAAAAGCCATATACGGGGTCAGTTTCAGTTTTGTGTGTTTACACATATACAGGGTTACGCATTTCTACGGTAAAGCTCAATATATCCGTTATTATACATGATATGAGAAAAAAGTATGTGCGTTAATTATACGGTATCTTGAGCTGCATTTTATAAACCTATTTTGACAATTACAGGATGGCCCATAAGTCGTTGGTGATACACACTTTCTTTTTTAATAGAACACCCTCTTATGTTATTCCATTTTTGTGTTTTTCATCGAATTAAAATGCATGTTTTATCAAGAAAAAATGATATTGTTAATCGTTTTTGAGTTATTTCATTGTTTTGCAACTTTTCACGTTCTTTGCACATATTTAAAACATATATAATAGGTTGTGATACGGCATTTTAGTGAATTTTTATTTTAAAAAAATCACTAATCGATGGTGAGACTTTGCAAACATTTTTTCAAATGAGCGCGAACTAGGACCCCTAGAACCCATATCCGGGGTCAGTTTCACTTTTTATATGTTATATATATATATATATATATATATATATATATATATATATATATATATATATATATATATATATATATTTCAACAACACACCACGAGGGCTTACAGCCTAAATACTATCGTACCGTGGGTGTCGACAAGGAGGAAAGAGGCAACTTGTTAATTCTGGACTTGAAGGTTTGGAGATTCGGGGGAGGAGTATTCGAGGTTTCGTCTTATTCATGAAGTATATAAGGTATAGAGATTAGCTGGTGAAAAGCCCGGAAGAGGAAACCTAATTTCTTACCAGCCGCTTCTGCAATTGATGTGACATGCTGGTGCCAATTGAGATTTCGATCCACAGAAATGCCAACAAGTGAAAAAGACTCATTACTTTGAATAATGGTTGTTTATTGTGATGGGTCTAAAGCTGGTGTATCTTTTATGAGATAGAAAGCAAGACTGAGATTTGGTGGGGTTGAATTGTACAAGATTTCTACTTCCCCAGTCTAATATTTTTTTGGAGATTCACGGAGACAGAACCCTCCATGAGTCTGCGATCCCCATCTAATTGGGCTAAAGAGACAGGCTTAGAATATTGTATATTTGAGTGGAGGGTGCTATCATCCGCGTAACTGTGAATTGGGTTGGATGTGCTAGATAGGAGGTCATTGATGTGGAGAAGAAACAAAGTAAGGGCCAAAGCTGAACCTTGAGGGACTCCTGCATTAATTGGATACAGTTTAGAGGAATGGCCATCCACGACAACATAAATGCTCCGGTTGGAGAGGAACAGAGTTTTGGTGGTAGGCCATAGAAGTTTATTAAGCAGCGATGCGTGCCAGACCTGGTCGAATGTTTTGGATATGTCTAGAGCGACAATCTGGGATTGACCGTGTAGTTCCATAGATGTTCTCCAAGAATGGGTGACACAGGAACGGAGGTCGGGAGTTGATCTGCGCTAACGGAATCCATTCTGCCTGTCGTGGATTAGACTGTGTTTTTCAAGAAATTTTAGTAATTTGGTGTTTATATACTTTTCCATCACTTTAGTGACAACTGAAAGGAGAGAAATAGGCCTGTAGTTGCTAGCAAGCGCTTTGGATCTGCTTGTATTAGAGAGACATATTTGCTATTAAATTTTTTTAAATAAAAATTCACTTCCATAACTCACTTGCTGCATCCAGAGTTTTTTGTATTGATATATTATATCAATACAAAAAAAAACAATCATAACAAGCGCACATAACGTGTAAAACGAAAATGTAATGAGGCTATATTTATTATATGATATTCTTGTTATTATATAGTAAATAAGCTAAATAAATCTATTATTATTATTATTATAGGAAACCCAACATATTTTAAGTCCGATGCATTTCTCGGTTTAAAAGTTATGGCCTTGCGTTGCCTATGCGCAACTCTCTCTCTCTCTCTCTCTCTCTTATATATATATATATATATATATATATATATATATATATATATATATATTTATATATATATATATATATATATATATATATATATATATAATTTGTATAAAATAATGTAGAGTTTTCTGGACATTTGCTACCATGACGCACTTGCTGCGTCAAGACTTTTGTTTAATGCTTTAGACACAAACTACAATTTTGTTTACATTTTTCTTTGTTTTCCAGTGATAATGGTAAGGTATTCATCATGTAAACATCACCCAAGCCACAATATCAACATTTAATTTCAACATCAGCCCGTCAGTTATAATTAGACAACAATGGAAAGTTCCGAGACATTTATTTATTGTATAACATCAATTACTTTCGCTTTAATTGGTTTACTCATCTACATTCGTCACTTGTACACTTATTTCTCCAAGATTCGCATACCAGAGGTATTTACTCCCATTTTTCCATACGGAAACTTGGAGGACTTTTCTTCAAATTACCTAAAATGGTACGAACATATGACTGTATTATATAAGAAAGCACGCAAGAAGAAGAAGAATATATGTGGCATCTATCTATATTTGAAACCGTGTTTTTTCTCCGTGGATGTCACTTTAAATGAAACACTGATAAAAGAAAACAAATTTAAGGAGAAGAGTTGTTGCAACCTCAGTGGAACTTGCATTTATAATACCCGAAAGGCTCCTTTTGAAATACTCAATTCTAAATTTGACGAATCGATATGCCAATATTTTTTGAGAGAATGTAGCAAAATAAAGGGCTATGTAGAAGATGGCACTGGTGATATTGGATCTATTGAAAACCTCAACGATTTTATAGAAAAGCTAATGATAAATTTATTGGCAAGCTTAATTTTAGGTGTAAATTGTGATACGATAGCCAATCCGGACTCGTCCTTTTACAAGCATACAAAACAACTGACTGAGTGTTTTTGGTTTCCTTCAATGAAACAGCAGTGCCTTGAGAAATTGTCAAATCTTAGTAGGCATTTTGAAGAAACTTCTCACACATGTTTAGAAGATAAGAAATTTTTCTCTACTCTGATCCAAGAGGTAATCCAGTACAGAAAAGACAATGCATTGAGGAAAGATGATATTTTGCAAGTATTTGTGGACAAAGCATCATCTGAAAACGTATTAGAAGCAACCACGTGCTACCTCTGT
This sequence comes from Tillus elongatus, assembly GCA_964006375.1. NCBI lineage: Eukaryota > Metazoa > Arthropoda > Insecta > Coleoptera > Cleridae > Tillus > Tillus elongatus. Next base: position 13,330,754 of record OZ023264.1, read on the forward strand.
GATTTATTTTTAGACAATTTACAGAAATGTTCTTCGATTATAGTATCATTTTTGTATGAGATTGGTGCAGATAAATCAGTGCAAGATAAACTCAGGAACGAGATAAAGACATTAAAAAGGGATGGGATAGACAACATCCAAGATCTGAAGAGTTTGGAATGTTTGGGAAATGCTGTAAGAGGTAAAATATTTGTTTTTTCTTTGTTTTGGTTACTAAGCGAAGATTGGAACCTTTTAGAACTGAAAATATTATATATAGCAGGTGGTAGTGGAATTTTCCTTTACGTAATAGTAAAGGATTTTTTCCACACCCGAGGAGGTACCACCCCATACATCAAGGGGCCGGTGAAGTCCCAACGGACGTTTCCAGTTCTGGTGTATGAGTCGGTTTCCCTTATAAGCAAAAATGATGATGGCTCCTCCTTATACAAAAGATTCCAGAGATAAGAGTGGGGTGTGCAGGGGGCGCCGGCATCAAGATTTAACATATCTCTCTCGAATATAAGTGGCCTAAATTCTAACCTGAACTCCGTCCACCATTTCCTCCAGGCTAATAGGCCCCACCTCCTCTTCATCACCGAAACCCAAATCAGGGCCAAAACAGCCACTAATCACCTTAATTTCCCGGGGTTTGAGCTCCTTACTTCCTTTAGATTGCATGGAGGCGTGTGCGCATACGTCCGTAGCAATATACCCTGCACCAGGCTCCCCAATTTAGAAGCTGGAAGAAAAGACATACTATGGATAAAACTATCTCGCAGGGCTGCAACTAAATTCATCTGTTGCATTTACCGGTCACCTTCTGACAACAACTTTGTTCAGCTCTTTGACTACCTTTCTGAAAAAAACGACTATCTGATTTTTGAATATCCTTTCTCCGAGGTTACTATTCTTGGTGACTTCAATGTCCATAATAAGGAATGGCTAGGATATTCAAAAACCGATCCACAAGGGAGAGCAGCGGAGGCCTTTGCAGTCAGAAATTCTTTAGCCAATATGGTTCAGCAACCTACTTACTTTCCTCGTATCCCAACACACAGCTCAAATCCCTTGGATCTCCTTCTTACTACAAAACCTGCATGCTATAAGATATCAGTCACCGCCTCCCTTGGTCGCTCAGACCACGGCATGGTCACTGCTTCCTGCGCAACGCAACCCGAGGTCACACAGTCATCACATTCACGTATCGTTTGGCACTACAACTCCGCAAACTGTGACGAAATGCGGGATTACTTTTGCTCATTTCCATGGGCGTCTATTTGCTTCTCTCATCCTGACCCCTCTGATATCTCACAAAACGTCATCGAAATTATCCAAGCTGGCATGGAATTATTTATTCCACGTACACAGAAAACCTATTCAGCCACTCAAAAGCCCTGGTTCTCTAAATCCTGTGACAAGGCCAGACTTGAAAGGGTCAAAGCTCACAAAACGCTTCTACACAATCCCAGTCAAGAAAATCGTCAAGAATTTGATGACGCATTCTTTCTGAGGCAAAAAACTCGTTTAATAACCACATCAAAAACAATGTCCTCTTAAGCTCCAACGGCGGCAAACCCTTCTGGACTCTTGCTAAATCTATTGGGAATAATTTCTGCAAAAGCACGTTGCCACCTCTTGTCTCAGGGGATGAAATTGTTTCTACCGCCCTGGGCAAGGCTGAACTTTTTGCTTCGTTGTTCGCCGACAATTCTACTCTCAACCCACCTCCAAATGTTCAACCACCACGAAAGGTGCTCTCTTCTCTTAATACCAGGAAAGCCTCTGTCCTTGACGAGATCCCAGCAATTGTTCTCGTCTGTTTCAGATATCTTACAATAAAGGCATATTCCCTAGTAACTGAAAAACTGCTCGAGTACAACCCGTCCCCAAGAAAGGATCCAAAGCACTTCCTAGCAACTACAGGCCTATTTCTCTCCTTTCAGTCGTCTCTAAAGTGATGGAAAAGTATATAAACACCGAATTACTAAAATTTATTGAAAAACACAGTCTAACCCACGACAGGCAGTATGGATTCCGTCAGCGCAGATCGACTGCCGACCTCCTTTCCTTTGTCACCCATTCTTGGAACAAGTCTATGGAACTACACGGTGAATCCCAGATTGTTGCTCTAGACATATCCAAAGCATTCGACCAGGTCTGGCACGCAGCGCTGCTTAATAAACTTCCGGCCTATGGTCTACCACCAAAACTTTGTACCTGGACAGCAAATTTCCTCTCCAACAGGAGCATTTGTGTTGTTGTGGATGGCCATTCCTCTAAACTGTATCCAATTAATGCAAGAGTTCCTCAAGGTTCAGCTTTAGCCCCTACTTTGTTTCTTCTCCACATCAATGACCTCCTCTCTAGCACATCCAACCCAGTTTACAGTTACACGGACGACAGCACCCTCCACTCAAATATACAATATTCAAATCCTGTCTCTTTAGCCCAATTAGATGACATGTCACATCAATTGCAGAAGCGGCTGCTAACAAATTAGGTTTCCTCTTCCGGACTCGCAAATACTTTTCACCAGCTAATCTCTATACCTTATATACTTCACAAATAAGGTCAAACCTCGAGTACTGCTCCCACATCTGGGTTGCAGCTGCCGCTTCTACACTCGCTATTCTGGACTCCATTCAAAAGAGAGCTATACGTCTCATCGGTGACCCTACCCTCACCCAAAGGCTGTCATCCCTTGCCCACCGACGTGCCGTTGGTGACCTCTCTCTCTTTTATAGATATCTGCACGGGCACTGCTCAGAGGAGCTTTCCTCCATAGTTCCCCCACCTGCTTCCCCCAACAGATCTACCACGGGAACAGAGCGAATGCACCCTTTTACTGTCCAGGTCACCAGACATAGAACATCTTGTTATGCCCGCTCTTTCGTCCCGAGGACTTCCAAGTTGTGGAATTCCTTACCGGCACATGTTTTTCCTTCTCCCCCGAACCTCCAAACCTTCAAATCCAGAATTAACAAGTTGCCTCTTTCCTTCTTGTCAACACCCACGGTACGATAGTATTTAGGCTGTAAGCCCTCGTGGTGTGTTGTTGAAATTAAAAAAATAAACCAGAACAAATAAGCACACTTGGAGAACCCAAATCACCACAACACATTAAAAAAAAAACTCGGGATCGTTTCACTTACCAGGTTAGCGTCACCAGAGGATGAATAATTCGGGTGCTTATTTGTTTTGGTTTATATTGTCACATTTGTCTATGAGAATTACGGTTATGGACTTTGTTATTCTATGGTCAGATGTCAATTATAAAGTGTGTTGGTAAGAGCGAACACTCTAGAATGATATTTCTAGAATGGACCAGAAGTGACAGGTGTAGAATAGTGTAGAAGGTCTAGAATCTCTATGGACAGTATAAATAGACGAGCGGTGCGCAGAGTAAGTCAGTTCAGTATTAAGTCGGTGTGGTGTAGAATAGTCATCATAGAGTATTAAGCGAGTCAGCAGTAAGTGTTGGTGTTTAAGAAGCGATCATAGAAGGTGAATAGTGGAATATAGTTCTATGGACATTTAATAAGAGAGAGATATATTTTAGTTGCTACTGGTGTTGGAAAATAGTTGCTAATAATAAATTAGTAGTTTGGAAAGCTGTGTTTTGTTAGTCAACGAATCCAGAACTCCGTAAAACGTAACAATATATAATATCTTCAGTTCTAAAAGGTTCAAAAAAGTGTTATCGTTAGTTAAATCTAGTGTAAAAATAAAAGCAGTTTTTTTTTAAACTTATCTCAAATTGTTATAAACCGGGAAATATCCAGTGAGTTTACAAGAATAAAAGTATTACTATTTCAAAAAACGAAAATGCAACAAGCACAGGCCACCGTTTTAATAACAGAAAAACGGCGTAAAATCTTTAAACTTAAACATAAGACGTCGTATAATACCGAAACAGTCGTGGGATGTTCGAGATCCCGACTTTTGAATTTTGAAAAAATTTCTTCAAATGAGCGCTATTTGGGACCCCTGGAACCCAAATCCGAGGTCGGTTTCAGACTTTATATGTTTACATATATATATATATATATATATATATATATATATATATATATATATATATATATATATATACATATATATATATATATATATATATATATATATATATATATATATATATATATATATATATATATATATATATATATATATATATATATATATATATATATATATATATATATATATATATATATATATATATATATATATATATATATATATATATATATATATATATGTTTATATATTTATGTCACACCGCTAACTCAAAAAATAATGCGCCGATTTTGATAAAATTTGGTGAGTACCTTCCTTTCGCAAGTGGTTTAGATAAGTTCGTTAGCCAGGAAAATGGGACTAGTTTTTCCCAGAAAATTTTGCGTTTTCTTTCTGAAAATTTTTATATCTGCGGAAATAACAAAGTTAGGGCAACCATATTGGGTGCGAGGGTGTATAACATAAAAATAAAACCATGCACCAAAATTTGAATCTCTACGTTAGAATAAAACAAAGTTATAAGCTTTTAAGTTTTTATTCTTAAAACTTCAAAAAAGTTGCGATTCTAAACGTCAAAATTGACATGTTCTAGATAGAGAACTTACATGAACGGCTATGTAGCGTAAATGTCGTAGAAGAAGTTAAAAAGCTTTAAGTTTCCGCTACAATCTTCGTTGTTCTTTACTTTATTAAATTATTTGCAAAAAATTAATTTAAAAAAGACCCTTTATGTGATGCCTTGGTGGCAGTTTCAGTTATTTATTTAATTTTAAGGATTCAGATTACGCTTATTATGTAGCTTTTTTTTCAATTTTGCAACGTGGAAGTTTTTTATCGCGAAACGGTGTTGGCAAGTAGTTTCTCCTTTCTATGGACTTCTGCAAGGTGAGTTTTTTACAGTTTGCATTTGTAGCTTCATTGTTTACCTTGCACAGAACCTCAAATTGACTTTAGGTCTCTTAACTATATTGTGCAGTTGAGATCACAGCATTTGTCCGATGTTTAATGCATAAAGGGGTTCCTCTAAGCATGTTTCTCATTTTTTTTTCTAAAAACGAACAATACGGTGATCTGCTAATTTACCTATAAATGTTATTGATATTAAAGAAAACAACGCTCGTGCCTGGAATAAAGTTCTCTTAGTCATATTAACTTTAAATGAAATTTCCTTCTCCCGCGTCGCATCCGTTCAACACATTGGGCACAGAAAATATAGGAATTAACTTAAAATTGTGATTTATAATTGAAGAAAAATACAATTTGTTCTAGGTATGCAACGAAAAAATTCACACAAAATAGAATAATTTCTAGATTCTAAAACCTACTGTGGCGCTATACTGAAACAACGTCAAATGAAACGACAACCATTTCAGGTTAAGGGATGGAAAAATGTTTTTACAGTAAAATAAGCTTTCGTACTCCAAAAAACAACAAGATTCTTATAAGTCGTAATACAATAGTGCATAATGATAGTTCACAGCAACAGTACATGTCATATTCAACTGACAAATTATTTTGATAAATGTCAGATCTACTTTCAAAGTGACATGTAAATAAGTATTTTGTTTTCTGACATTTGTAATGCAAATGTAGACATGCTCTTCTTCTTACAGTCATATTTATTTTTGGCCATCACAATTTTACTCATAGAGTTAGATGCCATTTTAGTGACTTTTGAATTTTGAAAAGATTTCTTTAAATGAGCGCGAAGTAGGCCCCATAGAACCCATATCCGGGTTAGTTTCAGTTTTTATCTGTTTTCATATATACAGGGTGACGCATTTCTAGGGTAAAGCTCAATATATCCATTATTATACAAGATATGATAAAAAAATTATGTGTTAATTATACGATGTATGGAGCTGCATGTTATAAAATTATTTTTACAATCAGAGGTGGCCCATAAGTCGCTGCTGATGCATTTTTTTTCCTAATCGAACACGCCTTATAGTATTACAATTTTTGCATTTTCCATCGAAAGATAATGCATGTTTGTAAGAAAATCAATTCGGGACTCAGCAACTGCGTTATGGTAGCGATTTTTCATAAAATGTTTCTTTCGATAGCTTAATTTACTATTAACCTAAGTTTCGTTGGCCAAGAAACAAGTTTTTTGGGCACATTTTAGGTTTATTTTCGGAAGATTTTTGTATATTGTCAAACAATACAGTTATTTTGATGAAATATGGTACATTGTTGCTCCTATATAGGTTATACTGGTAACCAAATTTGATGCAAGCTTTCCTAAAAAAATATATTTCCTATTAAAACATTTTTATGAAAATTCACTACCATAACGCCCTTGCTGCGTTCACAGATTTTTTTATACGATTTAGTTACAAAGTTAACTTGTAAAAGATAAGGCTGTAAAAGCCAAATAATGTACTTATTATGTAAATAGTCTAAAATACATTAAAATTTTTAGAGACGGCAAGAAAATATCCACCAATGTCCACAATTATTTTAACTTGTACTGAAAATTATGAAAATGACAATTTTAATTTGAAAATGAAACCCAACGATTCCGTTATCATTCCTGTAAATGCTATCATACACGACCCTGCATTTTATCCCAATCCATATAGTTTTAATCCAGACAGGGTCGCAGAAAAGAACCAGGATTCACTTGATTATATAATGCAATCTACGTATCAGGAATCGCTAAGAAGAATTGGAGGTATGTCTATTTTTTTTTTACAAATTTTTCTATTGTTTTATATACAGGCTTGCGCATAAGTAACACAACAGGGTCATAATTTTTAAACCGAGAAAGCTCAAAATATGTGGGGTTACATAAAAGATTTTTTTGAAAGTATAACTTAAAAAGCTCTTCACTACTGCGATGAAGTAAACCAAACAGCGAGTGTTTTAATTGGTGAAGATTTTAATGCGCACTTTGTGAATGATATACCAAGAAAGAATCAAATGATTAATGTTTTAAATTACTTTGGTTTACAGCAGACAATTTTTCAAGACACAAGAGAATTAGGAGGATGATCAAGCTGCATAGATAACATATTTGTCAATTTTGGATATGAAATATCTGCGGTGGTAAAGACAGTAGTGTCTGATCATCATGCTCAGATGATCAGCTTCAGAGGAATAAGAACGGAAGAAGGTCAGTTTATTAGCAGAAGATTTTATACTAGTCAGGCTGTTACGATGTTTGGGGAAAGGATGAGTGGAAAGAAGTGGTCTGAACTGTATGAAGTGAACGATGCTGAGGAGGCATTTGATATCTTTCTGGAGACATTCCTCAGTTACTTTAATAAATTGTCTCTAATGAAGTGTTTCCAATGAAAACAAGGAAGAAATGTAGTAGAATGTAGGATCACTGGATGACACCAGAACTCAAGAAATTGAAAGAGACGTTACTATTGGTGTGTGATGTATATGGACAGTGTCCAAGTCAAGCAAATGGAGACCTTTGTAAGCAATACAGACATATTTACAGAGAAAGATTGAATCAGGCCAAAGTTAACTACAATTTGAGTTACATATTAGGTTCAGATAATACGTCTAAAGCAGTATGGAAGATAATCAACTCTGAAATAGCGGGAAAGAAGATTGGTAAAAATGTACCTAATTACATCACTGCTCACGAGTTTAGTATTCACTTTAAAGAATGTGTTGATGCTATGATGCAGAGATTGCCTGCGGTTAATTATTCTTTCGACAGATATCTTGACGGTTCTAGATCTGCTCAGTGGTCGGTTTACATGGCACCTGTTGTACCTGACGATATAGATGCTGTAATTTGAAGTATGAAGAATTCAAAGTCAGAGGATGTTTATGGCCTGAGCTCATCATTCATAAATAGTACAGGCAATAGAGGAGCCCGTTACTCTTGTCCATAATGCACTAAACTACAGGAGTTTTTTTTTTTTTTTGATAGATAGGTTCAGAATTACGTACTGAATGTAAAAACACAAAATTCTTACAAATTAGGAGGGCGGAAGTGCCGCCATTTTGAGAAAAACCGTTTCGGCCTATATCTCCATAACCG
>OZ023264.1:16338961-16498316 GCA_964006375.1 Tillus elongatus
ATATTGTTTACTTAAACTTTAGAAGATTTTTGATTTGTCTCATCTACTTAGTTTTTAAGAAAACAAAATATTACTATCTAATAAGTGACGTACTTTAATAGGAAGATATTTATAAGTGTCCAGATCTATTCCATATTTTCGTACATATATCTTACGTATAGAGGTGTTACTAAAAATTGCACCTATAATAATGAAACCCTAGGTATTCTGTAACGGGTATTTTTAAGTTAAGTTAATATAATTTTTTTCGAGTTGCACCGTCGGAGTTTCTTGATATCGCCAGCTGTGGGATTAAAACCTGCAAGTGTGTCTAAATTCGAAAATATAACGACTTAATTAGTTCAACAATGTTTTGCTATATAAACTATATCTATAAATATACTCTATGTTTTGTATTTTTAATTCTAGACGTCGTCGTTTTTATTTGCGTTAACAGTATCTTTGCAAATAATACCTTTACACGATAAATTTCCAAATAGAATCGGTTCCTATTTATTATCTCTTTTCATTTGGCTCAAATATATACTCTTTCTAGTCGATCACGGTCTCTTCCTATGTCTGGGTACCAGCATGGCCCGCAATATTCAATTATAGGTCTAATGTAGGTAGTGTATACAAATTTAGCACACTGCGGATCAATATGGTGAAAAGACTTGCGTATCATATACAGGATACGATGCGCCTTGGAATAGATACAGGACACATGCGCTGACCAGATCAAATCCTCAGTCACGATGATCCCCAGATCGGTCTCTTGTGTTATCATTGCAAGCAGGGTTCCATTAATGTAGAACGGATTTCTGGAAGCAACCATGACCTACACCAATCCTTCAACCTGCGCAGGGCTTCCTGGATCTCACCGTGATAAGGAATAGGTCTTTGTAATACTTAATGTTGTCGGCGAAACAAGCGCATTCAGATCTGATAATCAATGGTCGGTAGTTCGTGTATAATAGGAACAGCAAGGGGTCGAGGACTGAGTCATGCGGAACACCCCTCACCACAGGTCGGGGAGCGGAGTATGCACCATTCACACGTACACGAAAAGCTCGGCTGCTCAGGAGAGCTCGACTCCACAAAAGCAGATCGCCACCAATTTTGCAAGATGGCAGTGCTGCACAAAGGCGACTTAAAGATACTCTGTTAAATGCTTTGGAGAAATCTAGATAAACAACGTCGACAGGTCTCCTGTTATCCACCAGTCTTGCCCGATAACCAACACAGGTCAATAAATGCTGGTTTTGCGGTATGATATGGTTATGAAGTAGGAACGTCTGCATGCTCTTACGAATAATGAACTCCATAATTTTGGCTACTAAAAGTGTTGAACTTATTCAACGATAATTTGAGGCATCGTATCTGTCACCTTTCTTGAATATTTTAGTAACATTAGCAGTCAGCTGGGACTGGGGCAGGGTTTGAGACGATAAAGAAGATTGCATAATTACGGCGAGAGGAGTGGCCAGCGCAGATACATAGGTCCGGGCCAGGTGAGCAATTTTCAGATAGATCGGTCAGAATATCATTTGAAGTAAAAGACACCAAAAACAACGCATTAGGTGGCACAGACAAATTGATCCCTGCTTCTCGATGTAGTTCTCGCCAAACACTCCTCCAACCATTCAGGCGACTCCTCGTCGATTGTAGTCATTGAGCCATAGGCGCAGTGCAGGATGGTTTTTTTCACTTAGGGCTCGTCCGCGTCTTTGCCGCCCAGATAGAACCGCAGCCTTTGTCTTTTCTACTCCACCCACTTCAAAATCACTGCGCCTTGAACTAGTCTGCACAGCAATTGGTAGGGTGAAGTTTTATATTGCTCTGTCTCCGGTCTAGGCTGCCTGTAGATCCGTTGTCTTTTGCGGTCCAGAGATTTACACTCGCACAAGATGTGCTGAGCTGATTCCTCCCCCTCGCCGCAGAGTCTGCATGCCAGGTCCCCCTCGAACTGTTCCATTTTTTGCAGGTGTTTGTTGACAGCCATGTGTCCCGTCAAGAGTCCTCTTATGTTCCTGAGTTGTCCTCTGCTAATATTTAGCAGCTCCACAGCTCTCTTTGGAATGGGTTGCCCAATTAATTACTCCCGTGTTGAGCTCTCGACAATCTGCCCAGTATGCCTTGTGCTGAGCTGATCTGACCCAGGACTTGTGGGTTCCCCTGGCCGTGCCTTTCGATACGCCCAGGTCCGGTTCTAGTCCCATAAATAGTTCTGCCGATCCTCGCTTTGTGAGACTGTCAGCTGCTTCATTGCCTTTGACCCCCGAGTGACACGGCACCCAGATTAGGGTAACCTAATTCTGCCCATCCAGGTCGCTCATCGCGTCTCTTCCTCACTTACTAGCCTGGAATTTACCAGTGGGCTACTTAGGGCCTTAAGGGCTGCCTGGCTGTCTGTGGCTATGAGGATCCGCTTGTTGGTGTAGCCTTTCCTCTTATTCTCTCGCACGCAGTGCAAGATGGCGCATATTTCGGCCTCAAAGACCGTAGCATGAGTTCCGAGGGAAATACTGTGACTTACTATCGGCCCTTCCGAATAAACGCCTGCCCTCGTCCCACGCTCTCCGCCGGATCCATCCGTGAACTAGACGTGCGTGTCTCCTGGTAGGCCCGGCGTCTCCCCCCGCCACGCCTCGCGGTTGGTGATTACCAGCGTAAACTTGATATCCCTGCAGATTCGCGGGTTCGCGAAGTCTGACCTAATTTCAAGCATGGGCTCCTTCACGATCTCCGGAATTTTGCAGTGGCCCCTGCAGGCCGGGTTGGTCTTAAGTCTATCATTGCAGGCTAGTCTGTATAGTCCTAGCCTGGCCCCACACATGATAACTAAGTGTAGGAGGGGGGCAGATCCAGCAACATTTCCATGGCAGCTGTTGGGGTTGAGGTCATGGCCTTGTGCAGCCTAGGCAAGCCACCCTTTGGATCTTGCCTAGTTTTTGTTTGGAACTGGATTGTGTCACCTTAGGCCACCACACCAGTGCCGCGTATGTTAACGATGGTCTGACCCTTGTGTACAGCCAGTGGGCCATACTAGGTCTTAGTCCCCACGTTTTTCCATGTAGCCGCCTAGTGACGGCTAGGGTCATAACTGCCTTGCGCAGTCTTTTCTTAATGCGCAGGATGGGTTACTCTCGATGTTAGTGACGAGCGAATATTTGAAAAGCTTTTCTTGTTTCCACTGAGCGAGCGTTTTCTCTCGTATTTCTGCCGCGCCAGAGCACACTTGGATTCAACAAGTTAATTAAATTTATGTTCATACAGCAATAATTAGTCAGATAAGTAATTTGCTTAATTTTTCACACTTCCCTATCAACAATTTAATTTTTAGCGTAACCCAATCACGTAGTTATCAAAGATAACTATTGTAATAACTTTTTTTTGTGCATGTTAAAAATTTTATCTTTATCTCCTTTTTTATATTACTATGTTAATTAGCTAATTCTCCGTTTTCTCTTTAGTACAATGCTACTTAAAAATGGTATCTCTCTATTTGGAATAATTCTTGTGAAAGCAATATTTGCGTAGATACTTGAATCAGCTGGGACTAAGCGAACATCCTGTATATATACCAAATACTATTTAAGTGCGTAATTTTACGAAACTTACAAGATAATATTTCCTAAATAAATAACATTTTGTAAATTATATTTTAATGACAGTGATTCATAAAAACCTGAAAGAAAAATTGCTAGATATTAACTATGCTCACCCTGAAGTAAAATTCAGAATTATTAAAGTAATCAGGAAAGTGCTCGCAAAGCAAGAGGAGAAAAACTAGTTTAAAAAATACACAGTGTGTCCCAAACTGGATGGGAGAACGTATTGCTATCTCTGTTATTATTAGAGATAGGGAGACGATTAAATAGGCAATGTTTTGTAGAATGTCATGCTCGTTCCAAATATGATTTGTATTTTGACCTACCTCTTTTCGTTTTTGAGTTATTTTGAACCAACCAAAATTTGTCGATATCTTTTTTTTCAATATCTAAGTAGGCGTTGATCTGACATGTATAAGCTGGCACATTATCGGGACACTTTTTATAGAGTAATCTTTATGTGCTATCCCCAAATTTGGACTGTCGTTTGTTTTTGAACTACAGGTCTCAACGTTTGTTTTTATTATGGCGGCCATATTGTATTTTACTCTCATGTGATAGAGTGTGAAAAGAGATTTCCAATGATGTGCAATATGCTTGAGAAATCTTGTAATTGCACTGACAATTTTGAGAAAAACCGTTTTTAGGATAGTAGGCTATGAAATCCAATACCAGAAAACCAATGACAAAAAAAAAAGTGTTTAGGCCTTGGAGTCTAACAATAGACTTATACTTTTAACATAATTTTCCGTAATGATTCACCAAAACACCCTCACAAGAGTTTGCAGGCCAAAAGGTGTAAAAAGTGCATTGAACAAAACGATGGCCATATTGAACAATTTTCTATTTAGTGTATTTTTAAGTTTATATTTTATTATTTGTTGAATTCCGTTTCTAATTGTGTTGTTTTGTGGAGTTTAAGTTTCTATTTGTTATTGCCGGGTTTCGTTATTAAACTGTTTCACATCATATTACCTAGCATTATTACCTAATTAAGTATTGTAAATTAAATCACCATATTTTTTATCGTTAATCATTACGGAAAATTATGTTAAAAGTAGAAGTCTATTGTTAGACTCCGTGGCCTACTGCTTTTTGAATACTTTTTTTTTGTCTTTTGTTTTCTGGTATTGGATTTCATAGCCTACTATCCTCAAAACGGGTTTTCTCTAAAGTGTACATCATTGGAAATCTCTTTTCACAGGCTATCACATGAGCAAAAAATCCAACATGGCTGCCATAATAAAAACAAACGTTGATACCTGTAGCTCAAAAACAAATGGCAATCCAACGTTGAGAATAGCACATAAAGATTACTTTGAAAAAGTGTCCTGATAATGTGCCAGCCTTATACATGTCAGATCAGCGCCTACTTAGATATTGAAGTAAAAAGAGATCGACACATTTTGTTATTTTTCAAAATAACTCGGAAAAACGAAAAGAGGCAGGGCAAAATACAATTCATATTTGGAACGAGCATGAAATTATACAAAGCATTGCTAATTTAATCGTCTCCCTATCTCTAATTATAACGGAGATAGCAATACATTCCCATCCAGTTTGGGACACACTGCATAAAGACCTTATATCACTTTACTTCACAAATGTCGTGTCAATCTGTGAATCGCTTAGCCGCATTTAATCAAACAAGGACAGGACGTTAAAGAAATGCAGTATTTACATTAAAACGATGCACACCCTATAAATATTCTTAGCTTCTTGGTTCTAAGATAAGGATAAACAAGCAGGCTTATAATGTACACTTGGAGAACCCAAATTACCACAAGACATCTTTTAAAGACACGACGATCGTTTCACGCCAACTTTGTTACTAAAACGATCGTTACGTCTTTAAAAGATGTGTTGTGGTGATCTGGGTTCTCCAAATGTACTTATCAGTGATAATTACAGGTTTCAATCTTCACTTAGTGATATAATGTATACTGGGGGTACGCAGAAACACGAATTTCCGTACTGTTTGAAGATACCTAATCAGAAAGCGCGCCCTAAATCTTGTTCATATTTGGGAATCTCGCTAAAGAGGCATTATTTAGACATTACTCAACGGAAGACCTCATGGAAGACACTTTTTGGGGAGGTGTTATTGGGGATCATGCTATTAGCCTTCATTACTTCCAAGAGGCTTTGAAATCAGATTGACACCTGGAGTTTTTTTGTTTATATGAGAGGGGAAATACATTATGTACACCCAGGCATATATGTGATCGACTGCCCTGCGCTTACCGGACTCTTACCAACTAAAACCCCTTATCTCATAGCCATAGATGAGCAGGGGAACTACCTCCCAGTACAACTTCGCCACACACTACCACAGTCTATTACTCTTTTATTGCTTTTTCAAAACTGCTTTATCATCCTTTTCTTTAGCCTTCAGGATCACGTTGATCACTTCCTCTATGAGTTTTAAGTTTGAGCATGTGTTTCACATTATTGTTCGCTGTCAGCCTCTCTCCAATCTTGACCTCTGCCTTCTCTCTCACTTCCTATCACCGGCTGCAGTATAGGACAGTGTGTTCCGGGGTATCGCTCTCCCCACAGTATTGGCACCCGTCTCTTCCCTTAATCTTGAAGCGACAAAGGGATGTTCCGAAGCGCCCATGTCCGGATAAGAACTGTCCATGCTGAGGCGTGAACCAAGGTCTGATCTTCGGTATCAGTGTCTTGATCCACAGGGCTGTTTCTGTTTTTTTTGTCCCATTCTGCTTGTCCTTTTATCATTGTTTACTCGTTTTTGCACTGTCTTGTTTCGGTCTTTTTCATATGCACGCTCCGCGATCAGCAAATGGATATGTACAGCACTCGCGATTACTTGTACCGCTCTGGTTGAAACTCCCCTGTATGAGCTTGATTGCCACCTTTCTTTGGACGCTTTCTATCATCCTCCTGTATTTTTCCATTTCCATCCAGGTTTTCCACACTGGTGTTCCGTACGAGACAATGGAGTTTGCTACGCTACACAGGAGCCTTCTACGTCCCGCTCTCGGTCCACCCACGTTTGGCATTAGTCTGTTTAAAGCCGATGCTATCCTATCTACTCCCTTTACTACTCCCTGTATGTGTATTTCCATATGCATGTTGTGCCCCAGTAGTATCTCGAGGCATCTCAGGCACCTCACAGCCTTAATTTTGAGGCGATCAATACTTGCTGTAATGGTCTTTATGGTTCTTCTACTAAGGAGTACCACGACTTCAGTCTTTTCTGGAGCTAACTTTAGTTTGCTTTTTTCAAGGCACCTGGGGTTACTCCAGTTTAAGCTACTTGCATTGCTTGAATCCTGAATTTTCGGTTGAGAACAAATGGAACCTTTTAGGACGATAGTGCGCCTCCACATTACTCAAGTAAAATAACCAACGATTTAAGCAGAAAACATGATACATGGATTGGGCAATTTGGTAGGATTGAGTGGCCTGCTAGGTTACCTGATCTGACAATAATTAATTTTTCCGTATGGGAATATGTGAAGGATGTGGTGTATGGTGCTAATATAACGCATTTGCTGCGTCTACATTTTTTTACTTGAATATGTAGATAGCGAGAGCCCAAAGATTGGTTAGATTTGGTAGTTTATAGTTTTGCACAGGTAAAAAAAATCTCATAAAAATGTGTATATTCTATCGATTGTAGCTGAATTTTCTTGGTGGTAGGGTTTCTTTTTTTGCTATATACTGTTCATCAGCTTCTTAATTATAATCCTAGTGCATTTTCAGAATTCGATGCGATAATGTGAAGAGACTTGCGAGCAGAGCTAAAAAAAGTGAAATAGTAAGAAAAGGAGCTTGTGCATCTGTTATGTAGTACAGATTTTTCCTTCAGGTTGAAATGAACAAAACTATGAACCGTTAAAATTTTACTACGCATGTCAAAACAATGCGAATGACAGGGTGTCTATGTACTGACTAATATAATATACTGACTAGATTAGTGTTGTATATAGTAATAGATAATTTTATTATTTTATGTTAGATATAACGTAACTACGACTAATAGGCTATTTTAGGTATGTTAAATCAATGAGAGTTTCAATACATGCCTTTTTAAACAGTTACTATATATATTTTACAAGAGAAAGTATATACATTTTAAAGAATAAAACTGGAATAAAAATGGATGAAGCACCATCCGGGCAGGTGAAAACTCTGTAGATTTGTATTCGTTCCTCTATTGGTAGTTCGCACTTAAATTTTAAAAACTTTATAAATCACTTCTCCCATTTGGCCATTTTATCTCTAATTTATGGCGAGTATTGGCAAAATCTACTAAACCACAAACGCTAGTTAATTATACTCGACACAGTAGCGGTTCGTGCCTTAATGCATTGGAGGTGCGCAAGAAAAAAAAGTTCGTGACGCAGCAAGTGCGTTATGGTAGTGAATTTTTATTAAATGCTTCAAATTTTAATAACTCCAGTTTCTATAAACTTAAAAAGTTGAGTTTTGGTGTATAGTAAGGCCTTATTCAGGGAAATATATTCACCAAAGGTCATAAAAATAACTTTGTAATTTTCGGAGAAACAATTTTTTTCAGAAGAAAACTAAAAATTTGAATAACTCAATTTTCTAAAAATTTAGGAAGTTGAATTTTAGTCTGTAGTAAGGCCTTTTACAAGGCAACATATACACAAAATTTCGCTAAAATAGCTTTGTAATTTTCGGACAAAAAGATTTTTTTTTTGAAACAAAACTCAGAATTTTCCCGGAAAATCTTATCCAATTTTCCTGACTAACGAACTTATCCAAGGCATTAAAATAAAGGCACTTGCCGAGTTTCATCGAAATCAGTTGCTTATTTTTGAGTTATCGGTTGGATACATATATATATATATATATATATATATATATATATATATATATATATATATATATATATATATATATATATATATATATATATATATATATACAGGGTTACAACGAATTAATTGCTCACTAGTGGCATCTCAGTAACGGTAAGTGATACAGAGTTAGTTAAATTACCAAAAAGTTGCGCATATTTCAGCTAATTTATTATCTGAAAACAAATTTTAAATGCGTCGATTCGTTCCTGAAATATCCTAAAAAAAATGAAAAACTCAATTTTCAAAACTTTACAATAAATTCCTTATTATAAAAAAATGGGCTCATAATTTTTGCTTTGTGAGCATAATTTGATATGAGCAATCAACGGCATCAGAATTGACGTATCTGCTCTAACTTTTGCGCAGCGATAGTCTACTTTTTTTTCTATTATGGCCGCCATATTGAATTTTTAATTGTTCAGATGGCAAAAAAATCACTTTTTGAGTGATATAACATACTTCATATTTTTCTTCATAAAAATTGTACAAATAAATAAAAAGCTAATTATGGTCGCAAATATCAAGTAGGTATGTGTTATTTTATTACCAACACTCGTTATTTGTCAAAATGTCAGCACAGAAGATTTTAATTAACAGAATAAAATCATATTAACCATATATACTATCGAAACTTACAACTAGTGAATAAACAATCTAACAATACATAACAAATACTTCCTACTAAATAATAAATGTGTGTAATGTTAATGAAGATGTTCAAAATGTCTTTCATTGTTATTTGTGCATTAACGAACCCTCTCGCGCATACCCTGTGTTGCTGATTTTAGCATAGCAGGAGATATGAAGCAAATTTTATCTATTATAATATTCTTTAACTCTTCTTCGTTGTCAAAATGCTCAAGGTAAGCCTAATTTTTGACATATCCCCAGAAGAAATAGTCCATTGGGGTTAGATCTGGGGATCTTGTCGAAATGCGAGCGGGTCTGTTATTGCCTATACACCTATCTCCAAATGTCTTGTAAGCTTTTACGGCTCGGCAATTGCGTGCAGGTCCACCGTCTTGCTGAAACCATATGTTGGCTCTTTGTTGCAAAGGGAGGTTATAAAAAATCCATAAGGTCATTAGTTAACACATGAAGGTATCCGTCGCCATTCAACCTATTGCTTATGAAAAATGGTTCTATAACTGTATCGTCTAAAAGGCCACACTAAACGTTTACACACACCCTATTTTGATGTCGCGACTCATATAAAAAATGAGGATTCTCTGTACTCCAGTAACGACGATTCTGTCTATTAAACAAACCGTTATTTGTAAATGTACTCTCATCCGACCACAATATGTTAGCTGTGAAAGCATTGTGTATTTGCAACTTCTGGGTAAACCATTGGCAAAATTGCAACCGCCGGTCTTGATCTGGCTTATAAAGTGCTTGCACTATGGTGTATTTATAAGGATGGTATTTGTGTTTTTTCAAAATCTTTGACGATAGCTGCTGGCTTATTCCACATTCTCTTGACTTGAGGAAGAACATTGATTCCAGTTTCATCCACCACTCTTGCTATTCTGGCGAACGTATGCCGACTTGGCTGCAAAAGTTCTGGATATTTTTCCTGGTATAATTGGGAAGCAGGGGTCGAATTTCTTGAAAGTCTTGAAATAAAATGTTTTTAATGCATAAATCAAGTAGAAGATTACAAACTGACTAAATCGTAACAACAAATTACAAAACAATGACATAGACCTACTTTTTTATTTATTTGTACAATGTTTATGAAGAAAAATATGAAGTGTGTTTATACCATTCAAAAATTAGAGTAGGTGCGTCAATTCTGATGCCGTCGGTTGATTGATCATATCAAAGTATGCTCACAAAGCAAACATTAGAAGCCCATTTTTGATAATAAGGGATTTATTGTAAAATTTTGAAAACTGAGTTTTTCAGTTTTTTCAGGATATTTCAGGAACGAATCGACATATTCAAAATTTGTTTTCCGATATTGGATCAACAATTTTTTAAATTGTTAGTTAGTTGTATACCGTCTCTATTTTTAATACTCTGTATTATTTGGAGCGGGCGTGACAACAAGTACTTGGTTCCGAACTAGGTGGCGACACGTTCGCTACTCACTTAGTGTTTTGAGACTGGCTATACGATAGCCGTGTTATTTTTGGTGCATTTTTGCTGCAATTAGTATGCCGTACTGAAGAGCTCTAATGAGAGCGAAACCGGTCTACGGTTCTAATTGTTGCGAGAATGCATCTAGTCTTAGATATTGGATCAGCTAAAACTTTATGGTCACTAAAGTTAAAGATCAATGACCATATATTTACCTCCTTTTTTTTGAAAATATGCAGAATATAGTTGGGAGTTTTACAACTATTATTGAATAATTATTATTAATAAATTTACAAATTTTCAAGTCAAGCTCAACTGGAACCTCTGTCTGGGCAGGCTAATTCATTACTAGGTCTCCTTATAAAAATTCTAAAATGTATATACTTTCTAATAACCAGCCTTTTGTTAATTAATTTGTTATATTTGTGAATACAATCAAAGGCAGAAAAGTTGTATTTTTCATTTTATGTTCTGAAAATAATAATTAAGGTAAAACTTAGGCCTATATTACATTATATAATATATAATGTAATCAAGTATATAATTGAAACGGCACCAAAAATATCTCTTGCACTTATATTTTGTATATCGGATTAACTTGCAAATAACTGGGTGATAATATTGTATTGAGTTTTGTGGCATTGAATGTTTAATAAAAACTTATAGAGACCCGTGTGTTTTTATTTAGCTTTACTAAGTTTTCTAAAGATACATAAAAAAGTCTGGACGCAGCAAGTGCGTTATGGTAGTAAATTTTCATAAAAATGTTTTTAATAGCAAATAGGTTTTTTTTTAAAGAAAGCAGGCATAAAATTTGGTTACCAGTATAACCTATATAGTAGAAACAATGTGCCATGTTTCATCAAAATAACTTTATTGTTTGAAAATGTACAAAAATTTCCGAAAGTAAACTTAAAATGTTCCCGAAAAAACTGGTTTCTTGGTCAACCTTATAAGTTAATAGCAAATTGAAATGAAAATTCGCTACCATAACGCACTTGCTGCCTCCCGAATCTCTTTTCTTACAAACATGTATTATATTTCGATGAAAAATGCAAAAATGCAATAACATAACGTGTTTGATTAAAAAAAAAAAGAAAATTTGAATTACCAACGACTTATGGGCCAGCTTGTAATTGTAGAAATATTTTTTAAGACGTAGCTCAAGACAACCGATAAGTAAAGTATACAATTTTCTTTCGTATCTTGTATAATAAGGGATATTTTAAAAGTTATTGATTTTTTACGACAATTCGACAAAAATTATACACCATTAAACGATAAACTCTATAGCCAAGCTACTGCCAATGCATCAAAGAAAGGGTCTATTTGAAATGAATTTTCTGGGAATATTTTAGTAAAATGAAGGACAATGACGATTGAAACTAAGAGTTCAGGTTTTGTAAAACATTATTCTTAAGACATTTTTCTTCCATAGATCATATTAATTTCAGGTTCATTGCCTAAATATTACCAATTTTGACGTTTAACATCGCGACTTTGACGTTTTGAGGAAAACCCAAATTTATTTTTCTTTAAATGCCTATAACTTTTTTATATTTTAACCTACAGAGCTAAATTTTGCCATTACCTATAATGATATAAACCGGCGTACCAAATTTCGTTGTCCTTACTTTGTTAATTCCGGATACACAATTATTTTTCGAAAGAAAGCAAAAAATTTCCAGGGAAAACCTCTGCAGATTTTACTGGCTAACGAGGTGATCCAAGCCACTGGCAAAAGGAAGGTACCCACCAAATTTGATCAAAATCGGCCTATTAATTTTGAGTTATCGGTGTGATACATACATGCATATATATATATATATATATATATATATATATATATATATATATATATATATATATATATATATATATATATATATAAAATCATATAAAAATTGAAACTGACCCCGGATATGTGTTTTGGGGGGCCTAATTAGCGCCTATTTGAAGAAAATTTTTTCAAAATTCAAAAGTCGGGATCTCCTAATTACGGATTTTTTTAAAAGAAAATTCACAAAAATTAGCCTGCTCAAACGTGACGTTGAACACTAAAATAAATGTTCGAGCTGGTTTTGTAGATTTATATTAATCACCTTTTCATTTTCATTGTTTGGCAAGCAACTTTTCTCCTGTTGCGGCCTTAAACACTTTATAAATTATACCTTTAACCACAAAGCAGTAAAACACATGACTAAAGCTTGTGTTTGAACTGGTGTGCTAGCTAATTAAATTCTAAAATTTACACAGTGTTTACGTTTGGACAATTGTTAAGAAGAGGTCTGAGATTTAGCAGCGATGCCATACATTGGCGGAGTTCACTAGACACAAACAGCTAAGCTTAAGCGTTCATCCGCTGACTTCCGATACATTACAGCGGTTGGAGACTGATGACCGCACTGTTCAAAGCACTATTTTGTGACGTTGCCAGTCCGCATTGACAACCCGGTAACAGTTAAGTTCCCGCATAAATTTAGCGGGACTGGTGAACGCCTACTTTGATACAACTATTCAACTATTGGCGCCAGGTGAACTCGATCAATGTTAATGCGTGCTTTAAAATTTGTACTAACGTATTTCTTGAAAGTGACTCTATGACACATAAACTGAACCAGTAGAACAATTATTCATACAAAAACATTCCTCATCTAATGCTAAAGTATAAAATAAGAGCCTATGAAATCATTAAAACCTCTAACTTAGGAACTTGGACATGTATATATATATATATATATATATATATATATATATATATATATATATATATATATATATATATATATATATATATATAAGACAGGGTGACTCTGACTAAGTCTACTGGATGTCCCACAAAATAAAATATGTTTGTGTACCCAAATCGGGTACACTCTATCGATTTGTGATAGAGTAAACTTCTGCTACAAACCGGAAAGAAGTCGTTCTGACCAAAATATTGGAGTTTTAAATGAAACATTGTATTTTTAGTGAATTTTCTTTTAAAAAATTCACTAATGAGGAGATCTCGACTTTTGAATTTTGAAAAAACCGGCGACTGGCTTGGATAAGTTTGTTAGCCAGGAAAATCAGCCGAGGTTTTCCCGGAACATTTTGTGTTTTCTTTCGAAAAAAATCTAAAAAAAAAATTATATCTCCGGAATTAACAAAGTAAGGGCAACGAAATTTGGTACACGGGTTTATATTACATTATAGGTAAGCTACCTACCAAAATTTAGCTCTGAAGATTAAAGGACAAAAAAGTTACAGGCATTTAAAGAAAAATAAATTTGGGTTTTCCTCAAAACGTCAAAGTCGCGATTTTAAACGTCAAAATTGTTAATATTTAGGCTATGAACCTGAAATTAATATGATCTATGGAAGAAAAATGTCTCAAGGATAATATTTTACAAACCCTGAACTCTTAGTTTCAATCGTCATTGTCCTTCATTTTACTAAAATATTCCCAGAAAATTCATTTCAAATAGACCCTTTCTCTTAAGCTTTAGCAGTAGTGTTGGCTATAGAGTTTATCGTTTAATGGTATATCATTTTTGTCGAATTTTCGTAAAAAATCATTAAAGCGCAATATATCCGTTATTAGGCAAGTTACGAAAAAAAGTTGTATACATTAATTGTAGGGTGTTTTAAGCTACATCTTAAAGAATATTTCCACAATTACAGGGTGGCCCATAAGTCGTTGGTGATTCAAATTTTCTTTTTTTAGTGAAGTTTTTTAATCGAACACGCCCTATGTTATTGCATTTTTGTATTTTCCATCGAAATATAATACATATTTGTAAGAAAAGAAATTCTGGACGCAGCAAGTGCGTTATGGTAGAGAATTTTCATTAAATGCTTCAAATTTTGAATCAATTTGCTATTAACCTATAAGGTTGACCAGAAAACCAGTTTTTTCGGGAACAAATTAAGTTTACTTTCGGAAATTTTTGTACATTTTCAAACAATAAAGTTATTTTGATGAAACATGGCACATTGTTTCTAATATATAGATTACACTGGTAACCAAATTTGGTGCCTGCTTTCTTAAAAAAACAAACATATTTGCTATTAAAAACATTTAAATGAAAATTCACTACCATAACGCACTTGCTGCGTCGAGAGTTTTTTATTACAGATTTAGGTTACAAAATAAGAAACTTTTATTCGAACCACTTTCCCGATAGATGTCACCATTAACCTTGAAAATAAATCTTAACTGCTCTCAAGATAAACCAGACCCAAGGACAAGGGCGTGGCTGTTGTGTGTGGGGAAATGGATGGTAGAAAATATAAGCGTTTATAGAGGTTCAAAGTGTCTGCCACCTTGATTTACACATTCCGGGTTTCCAAAAAACAAAAACAAGTATCTACCAAAAAAATACCAGATGTAAGCATGGAAATTGCTGCAATAGACATGGCTGCCAAACCTTATTAATGATCTGTCAGTGTTTCGTGAAACCGTTTAAGTGTAATTTTTGACAAGGCAAAGATATTCTCCAACGAAGAAGGTTTCGATATGCTCATGGTGTTAGGCGAATGTCTTCCAAATTACAGACAACCCGAACCGACGTATGCAGATAACTACCCTGACCGTGTTTTCCAATCGCACAACGTTTCGGACTCCTGGCGCATCAAATTCGAACTACTGGTTTAATTCGACATAAACACAATAAGAAGTAACGTATTGATAACCTGTACCATGGACGGTGGATCGGAAGAGAAGGGCCTCTGGCGTGACCAGCTTAATCTCCAGGCTTGACATCCTAAGATTTTTTTCTTTGAGGCCGGGTCAAAGACATACTTTACGGACATCAACCCGCAATAAAAGATGATATGAAGGTGCGAACCCGGGAGCCTGCCAGTAGTGGAGCGGCGTAGAAATCTTGCGAGCTACAGACAGCATTCCAGCAATGTGTAAATCAAGATAGCAGACATTTTGAACATTTATTAACGCTTACATTTTCTACCATCTATTCCCCCACACACAACAGCTCCGTCCTTGCTGTTGGGTCTGGTTTATGCGCACTCACTCAATAACATTTTTCAATAATCCATCCCACGACGTCTTGCGTAGTGCCAGTGGCTCATTAATAACCTTTAACTGGTGACTTTACAAACAAGTGCCGCAACTGGTGATGTTCTTCTAAATTGATACACACAATTCTGCTTGTTTGTGCTTTTCACTGAAGACCTATTTTAAGCTTAATTTGCAAGTTAAAACAAAAATTTGTTCCCATTCTCAATAAAAGTTGTTTCTGTTTGTGTTAGTAACACCTCTGACGCTAGTGGATCCATCCCGCGGGTCCGAGGACTAACTAAAAGAATAGGCCCATGGTAACTCCTGCCTGTCGTACGAGGCTAATCGGAGTCAAGCAGGTGGTAGTGGACTTTTCCTTTACGTGATAGTAAAGGATTTTTTCACGCCCGAGGAGGTACCACCCCTTACATCAAGGGGCAAGTGAAGTTCCAAACGTTTCCGATTCTGGTGTATGAGTCGGTTTCCCTTATAAGCAAAAATGATGATGGCTCCTACTTGTACAAAAGATTCCGAAGGTAAAATACCCCTCCATTCTGATCTCCGGGAGAGGGGCGTACAGGGGGAGCCAGCGTCAAGATTTAACATATCCTTCTCGAATATATCCTCCGAGGTCACTATTATTGGTGACTTCAATGTCTATAATAAGGAATGGCTAGGATCTTCAAAGACCGATCCACAGAGGAGAGCAGCGTATGCCTTTGTAGACAGGAATTCTTTAGCCAATATGGTTCAGCAACCTACTTACTTCCCTCGCATCTCAACACACAGCTCAAATCCCTTGGATCTCCTTCTTACTACAAAGCCTTAATGCTATAAGATATCAGTCACCGCCTCTTTGATCGCTCAGACTACGGCATGATCACTGCTTCCTGCGCAATGCAACCCGAGGTCACACAGTCATCACACCCACGTATCGTCACAGTCATCACACCCACGTATCGTTTGGCACTACAAGTCCGCGAACTGGGACAAAATGCAAGATTACTTTTCCTCATTTCCATGAGCGTCTGTCTGCTTCTCTCATCCTGACCCCTCTGATATCTCACAAAACGTCACCGAAATTATCCAAACTGGCATAGAATTATTTATTCCACGTACAAAGAAAACCTCTTCAGCCACTCAAAAGCCCTGGTCCTCTAAATCCTGTGACAAGGCCAGACTTGAAAAGGCCAAAGGTCACAAAACGCTTCTACACAATCCCAGTCAAGAAAACCGTCAGGCATTTAACGACGCAAGAAACCGCTATGTCCGCATTCTTTCTGGGGCAGAAAACTCGTTTAATAACCAAATTAAAAACAAAGTCCTCTTAAGCTCCAACGGCAGCAAACCCTTCTGGACTAATTCTATTGGGAATAATTTCTGCAAGAGCACGTTACCACCTGTTGTTTCAGGGGACGAAATTGTTTCTACCGCCCTTGACAAGGCTGAACTTTTTGTCTCGTGGTCCTCCGGCAATTCTACACTTAACCCACCTCCAAATATTCAACCACCAACAGTCCCCAATGTCGCCGATGTAATTTTCAAAACTAAAAAGGTACGAAAGATGCTCTCTTCTCTTAATACCAGGAAAGCATCTGATCTTGACGAGATCCTAGCAATTGTTTTCAAAAAATGCGCACCAGAACTTGCTCCTGTCCTGACTCGTCTGTTTCGGACATCTTACAAAAGAGTCATATTCCCTAGTAACTGGAAATCTGCTCGAGTACAACCCGTCCCCAAGAAAGGATCCACAGCGCTTCCTAGCAACTACAGGCCTATTTCTTTCCTAGTCTCCATCTCTCTCCCAGTCGTCTCTAAAGTGATGGAAAAGTATATAAACACCGAATTACTAAAATTTCTTGAAAAACACAGTCTTATCCAGGACACGCGGTGTGGATGCCGTCAGCGTAGATCAACTGACGACCTCCTTTCCTTTGTCACCCGTTATTGGAACAAGTCTATGGAACTACACGGTTAATCCCTAATTGTCGCTCTAGACATTTTCAAGGCATTCGACCAGGTCTGACACGCAGCGCTGCTTAATAAACTTCCGGCCTATGACCTACCACCAAAACTCTGTACCTGGTCAGCAAATTTCCTCTCCAACCGGAACATTTCTCTTGTCGTGGATGGCCATTCCTCTAAACTGTATCTAATTAATGCAGGAGTTCCTCAAGGTTCAGCTTTAGCCCCTAATTTGTTTCTTCTCCACATCAATGACCTCCTCTCTAGCACACCCAACCCAGTTCACAGTTACGCTGACGACAGCACCCTCCACTCAAATATACAATATACTAGACACAGATCAAGGAGCTTGTTAATATTTTTCACTCACGTTCGTACTCCTACCATAATTATCAATTTTGACGTTTTAACTTTGTTTAATCAGATGTGATTAATTAACTATTATTTATTAATTTACCTCTAACTTTTATCTCTTTTAACGTAGAAATCTGGCACATAGGATACTCTTTATGACAGAAATGAGCGTACCAAATTTGGTTGCCCTGACTTTGTTATTTTAGGAGATATAATTTTATTTTCGAAAGAAAACACAAAATTTCCGGGAAAACTTTCTGATTTTCCTGGCTAACGAACTTGTCCAAGCCACTTGCAAAAGAGAGGTATGAACCAAATTTGATCAAAATCGACTATTTCTTGAATTATTGGTGTGACACACACTCACGATATATATATATATATATACACATATATATATATATATATATATATATATATATATATATATATATATATATGTATATATATATATATATATATATATATATATATATATATATATATATATATATATATATATATATATATATATATAAATGAAACTGACTCTGGATATGGGCTCTAGGAGGCCTAGTTCCCGCTCATTAAAAAAAATTTTTTCACAAAAGTCGGCATCTCCTCATTAAAGAATTTTTTAAAGAAAATTCACTAAAATAAACTGATAATGAATAAGAGATGAGATTATTCTTGTTCATGGTTGGACATATACGATAGCAGACGATAGCAAGATACTTTCTAGTTACATCAAATAAAAACATCTTTTGCAAAATACTATAAAACTTAGTACCTGTAAACAACGTTACAAAACAAACTGCTACAAAATAGTTTTTAATTAGTTTGATAAATTGGTGAATCCTTTCGGGGTCGTCTCTTTCAGTTTATTAACATTCATGGCCGTATAAATTGAGTTTGAACTTTATTACCAACTAACCCAACATGAAAATGCCACTGGACCTTTCTATTAAATCATATTATCTATCGTTTGATCACCACTATACAAGAGATAGCCTTTCATTTCCATATCTCTTCTCGAACCCTGCTTTCATTGTAGAATATAAAGCACCAAAAGCGGAGATATCAACTAAAACTGTTTTCAAATAATCTGCTGATTAAGAAACGGATTACGGGAGATCAGTGCAGCTTTGTAAATAATTAAGTAGTGTCAACAAAAGTACATCGTTATATGAAAACAATCTGAAGTTTTTTAAATATATTTGAAACTCCATGCTTAGAGAAGAAAATTTTTTACAATTTATTAGAGAATTTTCTATAAAAGTATCACTAATTAAAAGATCGTCACTTTTGAATCCTGAAAAAAATTCTTCAAATGAGCTCGAACTAGGCCTCCTAGAACCCATATCCGGGGTCAGTTTATATATATATATATATATATATATATATATATATATATATATATATATATATATATATATATATATATATATATATATATATATATATATATACATGATTTTTAACAAGCAGAAAGGTTAAAGGCAAGGCCACACGAGACAACCGCATACACGTGTTTCAAGCTTATTAGCTATCATCAGTACGGTATAGCCAGGTGATGAGGGAAACACTCTGGATGAAGAAGCAAAAATACGCGGAGTCACAACAGGCAACCAGTGCACATTTACAGCATTATTCGCAAGACCCTCAACTCGAGGGCAACAACCAAAATCGCCACGGAGGCAAAAAAATCACCTGCGTAAGCATACGGAGCCCAGGAGTCATACTATTTATAACAAGATTTTTGCTTCTTCATCCAGAGTGTTTCCCTCATCACCTGGCTATACCGTACTGATGATAGCTAATAAGCTTGAAGCACGTGTATGTGGTTGTCTCTTTGCGGCCTTGCATTTTTATCTCGAACAACCATCTCGTTATAAAACTCAGATGGTTTCAGAGATAACGAACGGCATTCCAATAGAAAGCTATTAAACGCGTCACTTCGATTACGTCACATCTATTAACAGTATTTTAGCAACAACTGTTTAACGGCAATTTAAGTACACTCCTAAAATTAATAACCGTAGATTATGAAATTTTAAATTCAATTTTTTCAGTTGATTCCAAGATTTACGGAAACTAACAGATATAACTAGACAGTTTAACCATAATGTAAAGTTTTTCTGTACAATAAGAGCCAAGGGCGTAGATAAGGGGTGGGGTAGAGGGGGTATTTACCCCCCATAGGAATAAAAATGTATTTGAAAAAATAATATGTTATAAGAGTACGAAATAGGTAGATACGTTTTCTAAATGTTGGAACAGGAAGTATATAATATAAAACTTTTTCAGTTTGTAATATTTAATAATGCAGCTCTCTGTTCCTGTCGTGATAACTGGTATCAGTAGACACAATATACTAATATACTGCTTTACTTGTGGC
Source organism: Tillus elongatus (assembly GCA_964006375.1). Taxonomy (NCBI): domain Eukaryota; kingdom Metazoa; phylum Arthropoda; class Insecta; order Coleoptera; family Cleridae; genus Tillus; species Tillus elongatus. The sequence continues at coordinate 16,359,188 of OZ023264.1, forward strand.
TTTACTGTTACCATACATAACAAACTGAAGTGAATGAGATCGGTTTTTAGAAGCTTGGAACTATATATTTTAATTTATCAAGTATGTCTGGAGTTAGACGAGTTCTATATTTGAATATTTTGCCCCTGTTCGCGGTATGATATAACAATAAACAATAGTATAGGGTATTTTAGTCCTTATTCTGTACTGGCTCTGCTACAATGTCGAGAAGAAATAACAGGTCATAATAATAACAACATCTGGACGCCACTACTTCAGTGAATGAAGAGAGAAGATACCGTTATTCAATTCTGATAATTCGGATTCTAAGACTCTTTGAGTTTGATCTTCGAAAAATACGAATTAAATTTATTTTCGACATTAAAACATGCCGCTCGTCCCTAGCAAGCTAAAATATTTACAACATTGAATTACGTTCTCAGTGCTCAGTACTGGGTTCGGAGACTTCCGGTAATATTTTCAACTTCCTAAAAGAGTTATTTTAGTGCAGACATGGTTTTTAGTGCCCGTATTAAAATAAACAACCCTGCTCCGACTTCGACTGTCATAAAAAAGAACCGTTATTGTGAAAAATTCACATAGGAAATGTGTCTTCGAAGTTTCCTGAAAGAAATTAATTTAGCAATTTGTCGGGTAACAAACCTTTTAACTAATTCTCGTAAAAAGTCTTTTATATGAATTTCATGTAACATTATTTAAGCCCACTTTTGTAAAAAATGACAAATTTCCGTGAAAGGGATTGTTTGAAAATTTCCATATAACATTTTCTTTTGTATTCTCGTCAAAAAGCTTTTTGTCAATAAATATATCCTGTAAAATGTAGCTTTTTTGTAAATTGCTTTAACTGTTTTATTCGTCAGGAAAACAGACTGTTTTTTTCGCGACCATTTTGTTGATTTTCGTAAAAATTTTATATTTTGCTAAACAATAAAGTTATTTTAATGAAATATGGTATATTGTTTTTTAGTATAAATGTTATACTATCTATCGAATTTGATTTCATTCATTAAACATTTTTGGAATTAAAAATATGTTTATCAAAATTCACTACCATAACGAGGCACACTTGCTGCGTCTATTTTTTATTCTACTTTTTATATTGGAATAAAAATCATTTAATTTAATATCAGGCGAATGCAGTCATATATAACATACAATGAGAGAAATGTACAGCATCTGTTTTCTTAGCAACGTATAAACAATGTCTCTGTATTATATATATATATATATATATATATATATATATATATATATATATATATATATATATATATATATATATATATATATATATATATATTGTAACGATTATGTTTTCCAGCATCGTTACCCCCAAGTATCGTAAATAATGGAAATAAACCCTATCCGCATTGAATATTTCAAGTTTTGGTTGCACAACTATTTCATGAAAAGTCGCTAAAACCTTCTGGCACCATACACCCCTTACTGCCTCTCAAATTGTTACGTTAAAATTAAAGTATCTGAAGGCAATATTATCTTGGTCAGGAGAAATCCTTGCACATGTCAGAACTCATAGCAATACGGAGGCAGGGAAAAATCCAGTAGTGAAAAGACGTTAAGTTTTTTGTGCAAGAGCTGTGAAATACATAGCTAAGATCATTGTAACCTTATCTGTATTTTTCCGTAAGGATGATGTCACCTAAAAACGACCGTTGGAAGCCGTTCAACAAATATTCCTGAGAAAACCTTGAATTGTAGACGCGGGAAGGTGAGACGTCAGGGAAAAAGGGTTAGATCTCAACAGACAAAACGCTACCAACGGGGGAGTCTCGACTGAACACTTCTCGAGTAAAGATCACGTCAGTTACCGTGGCTTGTAATTATCTTAAAATAGGTCATAAAACCCTTTTATTTATCTAGAATATCTGATAACAGTTGTCAGTGATGATTTTATGTCTTTTGATAGGATTTTGAATTTAAATTAACGAAGTATTTGACAGAAAAACGCGAGTTAACAGTGCTCCTTTGTTCATGACCCGGTAAATCCCGCAAGCCAATCACACAAAGTTTCTGATTATCACCGAGCTCTGAATTAATTGGCATTCCAAATTTCCCTTTAGAGAATTTACGTGTTAATTGCCGTAGAGAGATTTTAACCAATTGATTCCGAACATCGATTTAAAACAGCTGTTCATTTAGTGTTCGGGACCGAATGGTCTCTCCCAGTATTGGAGCAGCAAGACCCACCTGCCCAATAACCGTTTGTGGAAAGTTCTACTTATTCTCTCCAACCTTCCCTCTCTTATCGGAGTTTGAGACCCTGTGTTTGGCACTGATGGTTGACTCTGCTTGGAGAGCATCTTCAAACGGTCATCAGGTAACTCCAGGTATCAGGACTTGGTGAGTCGATATAAACTTTATTTCTGTGAACCAGCAGAATTTTGGATGCAACAATCTAATATTGGAACCTTTACAACTTGAACTTTCAAAATAACATAATCAAATTAGAACTTCAATAATGCCAGTGAGGTGTTTCTAAGGACAACTGTAAATTTCCTGTTTACTCTTTAGAATTTCGTCAATATTATGAATTTAAATACATGGTTCTTGAAATTGTAATTAGCAGATTTTGTTTGTAAAATATTTAAACTGTACTTTTTAATATCTTTCATTTGCAATTATAAAGATACAAAATTTTACATGAACGTATTTATGTATTTCTTAAATGTAGTTTCACTCAAAGGACTGGCCAGTTAAACATTCGGGGATCCCATTTCAAAATTCATTGAAAAATCAACAGAATTGTTTGATAAACGTCAAATCATTTGCATATTAATTTTTGTTTGTTTCTGAGCTGAAAAATACAGCGTTTGATTTTTAATACACCTCTATTATGTAATGTCAACATTTTTATGTAACATATAACCATCTTTATCTTATTATTTTGTCACATACCATATGTAATTACTCTTTACCTGAAACTATTGCTGTTTATTTGATTTTTATTTATGTATGGAACAATGCTTATTAAAAATTTACCAATCATGTTAATTCAATCTTGCTTGCTATTCCAAATTTATTTATATGAATAAATTTAATATTATTGTTAATATTTACATATCTGTTTGATTGAAGATAAATTCCTCACTAATATCTCCTTTGTTTTGACGTCAGCACAAATAATTGATTCTAACTATCGATTACCTAGATATCAAAATTTTTATATAACCTGGCACTAGTCTTGAGCGTCCATAAATACAGGTCTCCAGGCAGAGCAAGACAGAAAAGAGCGTGAGTATCAAACTATATCAAGATCTGTCAACCTCCTAAAACTATTTCTAATGTTAAGAGTAATGATAATCTGATAGATATTTTAGGGTAGGGTTTTATAGGCAATCGTGACCTCACTATTGAGCAGATCTATATCCACTTGATGTCAATCACCATATACCACGTCTCCAGTTTTTATTTTTTATTTTAGGAAGGTTATATATATATATATATATATATATATATATATATATATATATATATATATATATATATATATATATATATATATATATATATATATATATATATATATATACGTGCGCGCGCGCGTGTGTGTGTGTGTGTGTGTATTTATTAAATATATTTATAATTTAGGTTTATTTTATGTTAGCCCCCCGAGAAAATGTTGTTATCTACGCCCTTGATACGAGGAAACATCTTCCATTTAAATACAAACTCAGAGCACAGCAGTATTTAAAATCACGAGAAAAAATAAAAGGTGTTGAATAATTCTGATATTATCAAAACAACCCTGTTATATTCGCCGAGACTGAATGCTAAATAACATAGCATACATGTGGTCAGCTAATAGAGCGGTAGCCTGCAAAATTAGATGTTGACAACAATTGCTAACGATGCCATTACCATTCCTGGGCCGCTGGACAATAGCAGTTAATTGGTGCTCTCAGAACCCACCGTTATATGGACCTTCACCTATTATCCTTTACACCAGACTCATATTGTCCTACATCCTGAATATGATTGAAGGCGGGATAATTGATCGCGGGATTCCACTTAGTTTCCAGGTCCTTTTTTGAAAATAAACTATAGAAATTCGTGTGCAGCAAGGCCGTCATAAAATTTGTTCTAAAATAAAAGAGCGTGATAATATACAGAGTCTTCTACTTATTAAGAAAGTTTATCACCTTCGATTAAACCAGAAGTGCTAGGAAATTCTAAATATTTTTAAAGGGAAGAATGGCACACGATTTTCAGTTGCGAAAACAGATAATCACTCTAAAAATATCCAGCAAGCCGTGTCACCTTGCAAATATTGTATATTATTCGCCTTCGGTTCTTAATTAAAAAAAATTATCTTCCATTTGACATTTCAAATTTGTTACCCGCTAATATATATATATATATATATATATATATATATATATATATATATATATATATATATATATATATATATATATATATATATATATATATATATATATATATTAGCGGGTAACAAATTTGAAATGTCAAATGGAAGATAATTACAGCCCCCAGATCGACACATGAATAGGTGAAAAAGACTATAATTTTTCAGTTGAAACTTCATTTTCTGGAGTAAGTCCTGCTCAAATAGAAAATAATTTGTGTCATAATTTAATTTCCAGAGATCAAGTATGGCTTGGAAATTCACAGAAAACTAATTTTTTACACTAGTAAAGCTTTTCTCAAGGAGATACGAAAAAATGTTATTAAGAAAAGATGTCCATGTGATTTTTTATTTGGTTACGTGGACTGCAGTTTCGAACCGTCCCGGTAGTAGCGTGCTGATGATGAATCGGGACGGTTCGAAACTGCAGTCCACGTAACCAAATAAAAAAAAGGTTCGGGACGCAGAAAGTGCGTTATAGTAGTGAATTTTCATCAGAATTGTACACTGTTAGTAAGATATATTATTAAAACTAATTTTTTAAATTGTAAGCAAGGTGCTTACAGTTTGTGTATCTAGATTTATGACATTTCTACATACAAAAATGTTTGATTTGATCTCAGAAAAGTTTATGAAAAGTCGCCATAGAGCTAAATCATTTAGGCGTAAATATATCCTGCATAATATGCTAAAAATATATACATCGCGAGCAATGTTGAAATTGTGTGGTATTTAATTTGATGAATAAAAACCAGCTGAGCCGACTAAAGCGTGAGGTACAACGGTCAATTGAGTGCAAAAATGAAAGGAAATGAGTTGCAATAGAAAATTTCCGCAAACTTAGTGTTTTTGGGGACTCGGCGTCAGAAAAAAATACGTGTCTAGAGGGCAGTATTCAGGCAGCCGGCCTCCGGGCTAGGCATTTTGCCGCCGCGGCGATAAATGTCAAGGGTTTCTGTTAAGTAAATTTGAAGAAGTTAGTGAGATTTCAGTGAGAGAATTAGCTTTTGTTTGAAAAGGCGGTTATCATGAAAGTTTGTGGTTCAACGGCCATAGGGGTTGGTAAGGCAGAGTACAGAACTGGTGTATTGCCTAGGATTTTTTCTGAGTGAGTTCGTTCCGGTTAAAATTTTTGTTAAACGTTCCCTAATTATTCTATTAAGAATGGGTCAGCTGTCTCGAGTACCCAATTAATTTTTAAAACTAAGATTTTATAGATATTTTGAACTATATGGGCTGTAAGATAAATTACTAGAGATGATTGAGCCGTAGGACCCTGACTTAAAATCAAAGTGAATGAAATCAGATTAAAATTTAGATGTTGTTATAAGGGATTTTAGTAGAAAGAGAATTTTTGTGAATTTTACAAGACGAAGTACAAGATAAGGCTTGGGGCCTTAAGGGTTTAGTTGGGAGCTATAAGAGAGGTTAGCTAAAATTGAGAGCTATAATTGGGCTAAGAAAGAGTCAATTATTAGACTAGGAACAATTATACCGGGGAGCGAAAATAATTTAGTTTCCCCGGCATCAACGTTGTGTAACATTTAGTACATTTTAAGATTGGGAAAACCTCCCACACAATTCCGTTTAAATAACCTAAGGGTTTTTATGAGTTAAGAATTTTAGTTAATTTTAATTAAGAGAAAACCTTTGAAATTAAAGGATGTATTTAAAATTTATTGTGCCGTTAAAATGTTATCTGTATAAATTATATTTTTTGTATTAAAGTAATTTTAAAAACTAGATGCTGGGTTTCTTATTAGCTTAGCAAGCCCTAAACTAGAGTTCATTTTAACAGTTTTCTTATAGAGTGACCTTGATGTGCTTGCGTCACTAGGTATATGCTAAGACTGAATATATAGTAAAATTCTGGGAATTTGATCACAGATGCTCGGTTTTAGTGTTCCAAATAATTTAGACAAGAGCTCCCTTAAAGATCGTAAACTTAAAAATTAGTTACAACGTAACAAGGGGTGGAAAAATGGATACACGTTCTGACGCTCGAACGTTGCCGACCCTAAAATATAACTAAATGAATAATTACTGAAATTTTAATAATAATAATAATAATTAGAATTGACAGTTATTGAAAAACCTTTGTTTTAAAGAAAAGTAAAAGGCACGTAAAACCCCTCATTACAAAATTTAAATGGACCTTGGAGATCGGCTTTAGTGTCCCAGTTAGCAATTATTTGAAAAAAAATATGCTTTATATGCAGCGAAAGAACATAAATTTTGTCTTAGATATAATATACAAGTACTGCAAGTGCCTTTAAAAAAATTGTGTTACAAATTTCATTAAAGTTACAAGTTATTTACAAAGGGAATATATCTGTCAAATTATAAATATGGCAGGTATTTTTCCTTATTAATTGCTTGGATGCTTTTGTTTTAGTCAACCCATCCAGTTTTTGCAAACAATAAACAACATAAAAGGGTTTTTATGTTATGGTAGAAAATTTTCGTAAAAATATTCCAAATCCGGTAGCTTATTAAATTTCCCATTAAGCCAGCATCTTCAATCTTGAACCATAGTAACACCTATGTAAACGCACGTGGGTAATAAATTAAGGAAAAATTACATAATGAGCTTCGCGGATAACTACAAATTTGTTTTAAAAAACCTTTTTTGTTGTTATTAACCTTTATTAATAATTAATTTTTTTCTGAAAAACTTTTGTAACTTTAATGAAATTTCTAACACAATTTTTTAAAGACACTTGCAGTATTTACATATTATATCTAAGACCAAAGTTTAATTTTGTAGCTCCATATAAAACATAACTTTTTTTCAAATAATGGCTAACTGGGACTCTAAAACCGATCTCTAAGGTCCATTTAAATTTAAAGGATTAGTTTTAATAATATACCTTATTATTATTATACAACTGTTATGAAAATTCACTACTATTATAACGTACTTGCTGCGTCCCGAATTTTTTTTTTTTGGTGCTAATTGTTTAAAAAATTACAAAAACTGGATGGGTTAACTAAAACAAAACGATCCAAGCAATTAATAAGGAAAAATACCTGCCATATTAATAATTTGACAGATATATTCCCTTTGTATATATTTTTTTTTCTCAAAAACTTTTGTTGACTTTAATAAAATTTATAACACAAGACCAAAATTTTAATTTTTTAGCTCCATATAAAATATATATTTTTTCAAATCATCGCTAACTGGGACTCTAAAAGGTCCATTTAAATTTAAAGAATTAGTTTTAATAATATATCTTTTTTTTGTTCCCTCAGGGCTCGTCCGCGGCCTTGCCGCCCCGATAGCACCGCAACCCTTGGTTGATTGTGCATACCCTTAGTCTTACTCCACTCATTTCAAGATCACTGTAAAATTCTTATGAAAATTCACTACTATAATGTACTTGCTGCGTCCCAAATTTGTTATTTATAGTATACATTCGCATGCTAAAATTTATCGCTTTTAGATGCAAATTTTTTCCCGGTATTACGAAAGAACTGGTCCAAGGCTGACAGTTTACACAATTATTATTAGTTGATTGTACTTTATTGTACACAGCTCTATCTATACAATTTTTTGTAAACTAGAGGTATCGTACTACCTGGTCTTGCACCGAGGTGGCGTCGCTGTCGTATCTCTCAGAACGTTCTTCCGGCTGACAACTTCCATGGTTTAGATTTTTATCTACCATTCATTTAAATAGCATAGCAGTACAGATAACGTCATCTGTCTTTGTCCAACATTGTAGATATTGCATTACAGAATCTGAAGTGATGTCGAGGATCATTTTATTATTAATTTCGAATAACTTTATATTCCTTTGATCAAACGACTTGAAAATTGATACACAACCAAGACTACCTATACTCTTTTGAGTTGTAAATATTTGTTTCAATCACTTAGACAATTTGAGAGATCTTGGTTTAAAAAAGTATTTTTTAATTTTTTATTAGGAAAAATTGGCCGTTAAGATTTGATGAACGAACTCATCCAAGCCATTAGCAAAATAAGGGTAACTCCCAAATTTGGTCCAAATCAGTTAAGTATTTTTTGGGTTATCGGTTGGATACATACATATATATATATATATATATATATATATATATATATATATATATATATATATATATATATATATATATATATATATATATATATATATATAAAGATTTTAGCTGACCATCGAAGTGGGTTCCATAGGCCCTAATTCGCGCTCATTAGAAGACATTTTTCGAAAGTTTCACCATCGACACCTCAGCTTAGGCATTAAATATTTTTTTCGAATGTTTTCAGCAAGTTGTAAAAATTTTTCTTAATTTTTCTCTCTTGGTTACCCATCACCTCCATCTTGCTAAAGTTATTTGTTTGAAACAACCTGTCGACCTGATGTAAGCCACTTGTTAGTTGATCGTGCTATGAGATACAAACTGTTTGGTGGTTTAAGGTGTACTAGCTTTAAAGTGGATGCATGTCTACCCATCTAGTGTTAGGTATCTATCACGACAACTGGTAGACAGCTGTCTTAGACATCTTAATGAAAATTCACTAAAATCAGAAAAAGTACAGCAAAGAAATAAAGTGTATATTTAAAAGTAATTACAATGTAGTGCAACATTCTAAAGGATATATATATATATATATATATATATATATATATATATATATATATATATATATATATATATATATATATATATATATATATATATAGCCTCGGTGGTTCATGGGCAAGAAGGTGTGCCTCTGAACCGAAAGGTACTGGGTTACAGGGTTCTCCTTTTACTTTTTCAGTACAAACTGTAACATTAATTTAATAATTAATCAACCGAGGTTCTGGCATTGTATTTGAGCAAGTGGAATGTTTGCACGTTCCGCCCTTCGGAGCAGCATTAAGCCGTCGTTTCCATGTCCATGCGATTTTGGGCACGTTAAAAATCCCTACCATCCTTACAGAAAGGCTAGGGTTCGGCAAAATTTACAGGGTAGTAAGGTGAAACCGCTCCCTGGCGTCGGTGATTGGCCATAGTCGCGGAAATAGGCCGACGTTAAAGAAACAAAACACACACACACACGCATATATATATATATATATATATATATATATATATATATATATATATATATATATATATATATATATATATATATATATATATATATATATATATATATATATATATATATATATATATATATATATATATATATATATATATATATATATATATATATATATATATAAACATATAAAAATTTAAACTGACCCTGGATATGGGTTCTACGGGGCCTAGTTCGTGCTCGTTTGAAGAATTTTTTTCAAAATTCAAAAGTCTCCTCGCTAGTGACATTTTTTTAAAGAACATTCACTAAAAACGGGGGTTGCCATTAGAAAAAATGTCAATGATGTCTTATCTGAAGGGCAGGAATGGGAGAAACGTAAATTTTATACAAAAATGTGTATTTTTGAAAACTAGAGTTGACGTGTCCGAGAATTTTGTCAAAACACAAATCACTCAAATTTTGATGTATTTATTCCATCAGTTTGCCGCTTACTGTATATATGTTTATATGTATGTATAAACAAAATGCGGGTTAATTTTTTATTTGCTTCTTAATTAGGTGGTATAAATTTTAGTAACGTAACAAACAAATAACTTTCTGGTTAAATTTATAAAAAGCAAACGAGCTAATAAATCTTTAAAAGCTCTACCTAAAACGTAATTTGGCTTTGCGATATTTACCTACAGCTAAATTAATTTGTTCCTGGTTCGCTGTCGACATTCTGAAGTTTAGGTAAACAATGCAAAGCACGCAAGTTGGTTTGGTGGTGTCTCGAAACATGCAAACGAGGGTTTCAGCGTTTACAAGTGATAAATACTCATCGACCCCATTGTAGAATTGATCATCTTCCGTAACGATATGCCGGATGCTGTTCATAATAAACGACATAACACAAATATATAGAATTCTCTTGTGAGGAATTGTCTTTGTGAAGACAGAGTGTAAACTTATTTACGTAAATATGATTCGATAAGCAAATAAAACATTCCAGACCTAGCAAGTGCGTTATAGTAGTAAATTTTTATTAAAATATTTTTAATAGCAAATACGAAACGAAACAAACCGATTTGCGTCCAGAGAAATTTTTCTTTTAAGAAACGCTGAAACACATCAATTTTAATATTGAAGGAGACATGTTTTGACATAAAACTAAACTTTGTCACATCAACCCCTTAAAGGTGGTGATAATAACCCTTATATTTTAAATAGGGGACATGGGTCGAGTGCTAAATCATTCGAAAGCTCTTTCTTTTCTGAATTCAGCACACTAATTTTTTTGGAAGCTTTATCAACTCGTTTAAAAATTATTCACAGTTGAAGATGCAAAAACGCATTTCACCTATTCCGATAAGACATGTACTTGAAATGGCGTGATGTACTTCACCGTGTCGAGAATGAGGAAAAACGTCACTGTTTTTATTGTATTCTCTCGAAAACCAAACATTAGATTCGGATGAAAATTAGATCAAACACTGGTTTGCACCCACGACAACTATATAGAACGATATTTGCGGTAAAAGATAGATGTTTTCACCCCTTTTTTGAGTAAAAAGATAACAGCGTATTGTTTATGGTGTTTACTCGTTGCTTGTTCGGGACCGACTCCTCGTTCGCGGGTAAATGAAAATCCCTTCTTACTGATCTTATTGCGTATTATTTTTATTCTTCCTTGTTGATCAAAAGGAGACAGATAGAAGAAACCCACCTTAAATCAACAGTGGACTCGCCCGTCCGTTATTTTATGGTTACTATTGCATGACATCAGCCTCTGCTATTCCTAGAGTTCCAGAACAATTAGGATATTCTTTTTCTCCTCAAACAAAATATTCCGTCTTTTATGTTTGGATTTCAACGTATATTAAAGGAACGCAGTACGGCTTTTACGATATGAAAATTTTGAGCGACTTTTAAATGAAAAATTTTTAAAACTAAGATTTGCATTGCTTTACAGAAAGAAAGTCAGCTGGTATTATTTAAGCTTCTTGGGGGTTCCTTTAGGTGTTTAATCGTAGTAACGATGATAGATAAAAACATAATCGTTACATAGTTAATTTCCGTTATATTTAGCCACGTTCCTAATATATCCTAAATGCCTATTTTAATTCAAGGAAAATGTAATCATCGTTTCTTAAAATTTCTTGTGGTGATTTGTGCTCTCCAACTGTACTAATCAGTGCTCATTACAGGTTTCAATATACATTGAATGAATTCCACAGACATAAAACAAACGGAGATGACAATGATAAAAGTAGAAAATAATTTATTTTAAAATCAAAAACCTTTACATTCAAAATAAGCTTTATTAACATATTATTCTCATATCATCGGTTTATAATACAAACATTATTTACAATTATTATAATTTCAAAAAACGCTCAGTTTGCGCCGTACTCGAACAGAGTTCAAAACATTTATAGTTATGTACAAATAGTTTCAAATATATTGAGCATTGATATAAACACATAATAGTTCGAATCATTGTACAGAATGTATAGAATATTATTATACTCGTATATACAATCCATTAATGATAAGAGAAATATAAGATCAATATAGTCAACATTAATAATAATAATCAATCATGCCATGCACAAAATATCAGTGACATCAGCCAGCTTCTTCTTCGTTATTGAATGCTACAGGATGAACTATGGTCGACCATGCATTCACTGCCAGAAGAGAAATCCATGTCTTCTTCAAAGTCGAAGTAGTGACACTGTAAAATGAAGAAAAATAACATTAGTGGGTAAGCAGCCATTGAAAACACTTATGGTTTGATTAGTATATCGTGTTTTCTACCTTTAGTGAATTTTCTTTAAAACAATTCACTAATGAGATCGCGATTTTCGAGTTTTGAAAAAAAATCTTCAAATGAGCGCAAACTAGGCCGCCTAGAACAGGTATCCGAAGTCAGTTTCAATTTATATATATATATATATATATATATATATATATATATATATATATATATATATATATATATATATATATATATATATATATATATATATATATATATATATATATATATATATATATATATATATATATATATATATATTTATATCTACCGATAACCTAAAAAATAATGGACCGATTTTGATAAAATTTGTTGAGTACCCTACTTTCGTCAAATGCTTGGATGAGTTCGTTAGAAAATTGGACCCGTTTTCCCCGGAAAATTTTGTGTTTTCTTTCAGAAAATTTTTATATCTCCGGAAATAACAAAGAATTATTTTTGTATGAATGATAAACACAATTGATGTAATTTTATAGACAAAAAAAAACCATTTCGGGTTATGAGGTCGAAAAATATTAAAACAATAAAATAAGCTTTCGTACTCCAAAAAAACAAGCTTCTTATAAAGTGGGCTCCACACTCACGGCGCGACGGCCGCGAATGGCAGTGTGGAGGTTTTCGCGTAGTTTTCGTGGTCTAAAACTGTATCTGAGGCCGTTCATAAAGCTACAAATGTAGTGTCTTTTAATCGTTCATTGAATTCCCTAGTGGCAAATTTTATATTTCATCTTCAAGTTTTTCCGGTGGAAAATCGGGGATAACTTTTTGGAAACGTTATATTTTTGTAAATAGCAGAACAACTGGAATGAGACATTACGTGTGGCTAGAAATAGTGCAAATGAACCTATGTTGTGAATTTAAAGTAGTTTGATACACAATATTTAGAGTTTTTTTCCAAATTAAAAATAACCTCCCAAAGACATGCGTTGAGACGACTTAGTGGTTAAAGTTCAATGCCTGACAGAGTAGTTAACTGCCACGCGTAGATTAATTCATACAACAGGTATAAACCATACATCAACGGTAACCAAAATAAATATATACCAGGCATAACACATACTACCCGAACCAACAATCGTGAAATCTCGGCCGCAGCTATGGAAAATGAGAGACGGCATGAAAAAAAAAGCCAAGTAATTGTTATTTAACTGGGGATTCAATGAACTATTAAAAGACACTATATGTTCAGCTTTACGAGTGGCCTCAGATACAGTTTTAGCGCAACATATATATATATATATATATATATATATATATATATATATATATATATATATATATATATATATATATATATATATATATATATATTATGCATAATATAGTACAAATTTAAGCAAAATCAAGAGTAATCTACTAACTGTTACGTCTACTTTGAATATAATATTCCGGGCATGAAGCCGATCTAATGTATCACCTAAACAAAACATTTTTTGACGTATATCCAGATGGCTCAGAGACGTGCCACTTGCCTCGATCGAACCCAGTTCGATAAATGTATGTTTTTAACTGTTATTTTGACGTTTGGAAACAATAGTGCACAGATTTCATACATTTTGAACAAGATCTCATTTTTGTTTAAAACGTCTAAATAAGTTTGGCACCTTTGAGTCTGCAATTATAATTTTGTTATGGTTGATCTTGAAAAGACCGGTTTGATTAGGTTGACTAAAACGTAATAATACTGGCGATTAATAAGGAAAAATAGCTGCTACGTTTATAATTTGGCAGATACTTTACTTTTCAAAATATGAATTAAGTTTCCTTCTGAAAATCTTCTGTATAACTTTAATGAATATTTGTAATACAAGTTTCTTTCAAACAGACTTACACTACCTACATATATAGAAAAATTAATTCTTTATCTTCATAGAAAATTGAGTTTTGGGCATTTTTCTCAAAAAGACGCAAGATTTTTTGATAAAGAGAGATAGTAATACTTTCGAAAGAATTCTTCAAATGTCCGCTTACTTGGACCTATAACATTTATCTTCAAGGTCTGTGTAAGTTTAAAGTATTAACTTTACTAATATGCCGTATAGTAATAGTGTACAATTCTTATGAAAATTCGCTACTAAGGCGCACCAGCTGCGTCCCGAATTTTTTTTTGATATCTTTTTATTAACCTCAGTTTTTTCAAAACATCTAGAAAACCCAAAAAGGTAACTTATTTTTGCAAACGCCCTTTCTTGTTTGTTAACCGACCTTTTATCTCTTACTGTTTCTCAGGTGCCTATCCTGTTCGTTCTTATGTGGGACAGCCTATATATATATATATATATATATATATATATATATATATATATATATATATATATATATATATATATATATGAAGAAATATCTCATTCCCAATCAATGTGTATTCAAAAGGAGGAAAGTAAAATAAAGTAACTTCAGAATTCGACAAAAAATTAACGATATCTCTTAAAATAGACGTCCCTTCCAAATTTCTTTACCATTTTCGTGATGTGCGTACTAAATTACTTAAGTAAGCCCTTCCAAATTTCTTTACCATTTTCGTGATGTGCGTACTAAATTACTTAAGTAAGCACAATTTCATATAATCGTGCATATGGCAAGAAAGTAAACTTTTATCATCGTTTTAAATAAGTAAAATTTGTTTCACCTCTACAATATTTTTGACCATATTTTATTATTTCAGTGAAATAGGACAACCTTTTTGCTCTGAAGCTGGTAGAACATTAATTTTTACATGTTTAATGGCAAACACATACGATATTTTTATTACATTTTCGTTGTGACCACTCTGAAATATGTGTACTTTCTTTGCCACACGTCAGTCAATTTTTTGCCGTCAGTTCAATTTAAACTTCAGAGAGGCAAACATATGTAACCTTAGAGCCTTTCGAAATATACAACATGATGTACGTGACATATGTATTCATATTTCACATGTTTTATGAAATCGCAATACTTTGAAGCGCAGGTACATAAATTGAAATGTTTCTGTACATACATTTTGGCGTCCTTCTTTGAGTATGGTATGAACATACTTTTATATGGTTTGTCCAGATATAAATTTTACCGCTTTTTTTATGATGAATATTTTTTCTGATGCAGCAAATATGTTGGAACAGGGAATTTATTTAGGCTGTAGAATTTGATATTAGCATACATACTCCTAAGGCTCAGCTAACAAAACAGAAAAGATTACAAGCAGATTGTAGCCCTTTTGATAAATTAAAAATAGTGCTGCCAATTGAACCATAATTTCCACAAAGCCGTGATAATGTACTGTCGTCATAAAGCAAAATGTCCAGATACTTTGGAGGTATTATTCCAAATGATAAATATCGTAAAGAACTGAAAGAGAGGATCTCGTTTGTAAGACAAGCATTTAATTAAATATGTCTTTTTAATGCAAGCAGACATCTATTCGATTACCGGTTTAACATGTATAGTAGAAAGAATGGACCACATTTTACCAAAATAACTTATTGTTTGAAAATGTACAGAAATTTTCCTAAAATAAACTTAAAATGTTTCCGAGAAAACTGGATTGCTCGACAACAAGCTTTAGGCTAATAGCAAATTGAGTTAATCAAATGTGAAGCATTTAATGGAACTACATACAGACTTGGAGACTACTTCTCTGGCTTCACTGTTGGTTTTCGTTTTTGTAGGTGAAGGACGTAGCCAGCGCGTAAGCTAACTGGAGCAAGCTCAATATAATTGATATTATACAAGAAGAGAAGAAAAAAATTGTATACGTTAGTTATAGGGTGTCTTTAGCTGCATCTTGGAAAATTATTCTGACAATCACAGGATGCCACAAAAGTGGTTGGTGATACCTAAAATTTTTTTCGAACACCCTTATATTATTGCATTTTTGCATTTGTTATCGGAACATGATGCATGTTTTAAGAAAAAAAGTAAGATTCGGTAAGTGCGTTTTGGCAGTGAATTTCCATTCAATGCATTGATTGTTGTTGCCCTTACTTGGTGAAACTTGTCCATACTACATACAAACTTGGAGACTACTTCTCTGGCCTCACTGTTGGTTTTCGTTTTTGTACGTGAAGGACGTAGCCAGCGCGTAAGCTAACTGGAGCAAGCTCAATATAATTGATATTATACAAGATACGAAAAAAATTTGTATACGTTAGTTATAGGGTGTCTTGAACTGCATCTTGGAAAATTATTGTGACAATCACAGGATGCCAAAAAAAGTGGTTGGTGATACCTACAATTTTTTTTGAACACCCTTATATTATTGCATTTGTGCATTTTTTATCGGAACATGATCCATGCTTTAAGAAAAATAAAGCAAGATTCAGTAAGTGCGTTTTGTCAGTGGATTTCCATTAAATGCATTGATTGTTGTTGCCCTTACTTGGTGAAACTTGTCCATACTACATACAGACTTGAAGACTACTTCTCTGGCTTCACTGTTGGTTTTCGTTTTTGTATGTGAAGGACGTAGCCAGCGCATAAGCTAACTGGAGCAAGTGGCGCTTACGGATTCTGGAAGTTCTACGATGTTCTTCAACGTTTCTGTGACCATACTTTCGTTGCTTAACAGCATTCTCAGACAGATAAAAATCTCGGGACGCAGCAAGTGCGTTATGGTAGTGAATTTTCATAGAAATGATCTGGCACAAAATATTTTATTATAACTTTTTTTTTCTTGTAACATAGAAATCTAAATTTTGGTGTATAGTTTACTTTTTATATCGTAAACCTACCCACCAAATTTGGTTATCATAGATTTTTTATTTTTTAAGATAATTTTTTTTTTCAAATGAAAACTCAAAATTTTTTCAAAAAACCTTGTCCGATTTTTTTAATTAACGAACTTATCAAAGCCATTTACAAGAGGAAGGTACATGCCAAATTTTATCAAAATAGACCCATTATTCTTTGAGAAAAAAAATTGTTTCGAATGAAAACTCAAAATTTTTCCGGAAAACCTCGTCCGATTTTCCTGACTAACAAACTTGTCAAAGCCATTTACAAAAGGAAGGTATGTGCCAAATTTTATTAAAATCGGCTTATTACTTTTTGAGATAAGAATTTTTTTCGAATGAAAACTTAAAATTTTCCCGGAAAACATCGTCCGATTTTTCTGACTAACGAACTTATCCAAGCCATTTACCAAAGAAAGGTACATGCCAAACTTTATCAAAATCAGCCCATTATTTTTTGAGTTATCGGTGTGATACATATATATATATATATATATATATATATATATATATATATATATATATATATATATATATATATATATAAATTGAAACTGACCCCGGATATGGGTTCTAGGGGTCCTAGTTCGCGCTCGTTTGCAAAAATTTTTTCAAAATTCAAAAGTCGGGATCTCCCCATTAGTGAATTTTTTCTATGAAAATTCACTAAAAATTGAATTAGTACGAAATCATGACAACTACAAATAAAGATCTGTTGTTATGTTATGATATGATGTTTTGATCCAAAAAAATTATCAAGTTGAAAATAAAATGAAACACAGATGACAGATGATGATTTCAAAATGTCTATGTGATGTATGTCAATATTTAACATAAAAATAGAACTAGCCTATAATAACTATGATAACACTTACAACAATAAAATAACTAACTTGCTTTTGACTTCTAAAGCTACAAAAAAGTCTAGTTTACGTTTGGCATTATAAAAATGTAGTGGTTGTATGCGGTTATTTACTGTAGGTCTATGTTCGGTATCAATAATATGTTTTGCAAATGTAGATTTGTCAGCGTGCTTATTTATAAATGCAGAAATATGTTCTTTGTATCGGGTGTTAAAATTTCTAGAAGTTTGACCTATGTAGATTGCGTTACAATGTGTACAAACTAATTTATAAACTCCAGCTTTTCAGGAAAAAGATTTTTCTTTCGCGTTAAATAGCAAATCACGCGTCGTGTTGTAAGATTTAAAAGCTACCTTTTATACTGTTATTGTTTAGTTATTTTATTGTTATAACTGTTATCATAGTTATTATAGGCTAGCTCTATTTTTAAATATTGACATACATCACATAGACATTTTGAAAGCTTCATCTGTCATCTGTATTTCATTTTATCTTCAATTTGATAAATTTTTTGATCAAAACATCATATCATAACATAGCAACAGATCTTTATTTGTAGTTGTCATGATTTCGTACTAATTCAATTTTAATCTGTCTGAGAATGCTGTTAAGCAGCGAAACTATAGTCACCGAAACGTTGAAGAACGTCCTAGAACATCCAGAATTCGCAAGGGCCACTTGCTCCAGTTAGCTTACGCGCTGGCTATGTCCTTCACCTACAAAAACGAAAACCAACAGTGAAGCCAGAGAAGTAGTCTCAAAGTCTGTATGTAGCATGGACAAGTTTCACCAAGTAAGGGCAACAACAATCAATGTATAGTTTAGGTCAATAAATAGAATAATTTTGCCCGTACAGTTAGTTTAGTGACAGTTACTGATGAAGCGAACTTCGTTGTCGAAATACGTATCTATCGCATAACTCTGTTATTATTTCTCTGGTTTTTGGCGTAATTCTGCTTTTTCTTGGAGTCTCCAGCCACAGTGTCCAACCTCAGTCTTTTATTTTACAATAGATTTAACAAATTGTATATTTACATTATAAAATGTAACCATCTAGTACTCTCTGAAATTTGCAAAATTGAAAGTCCAACATTATTTATTTTACAACGGCTGCCTCTCATTCTGGTCTTAAAATAAAGTTGTTTTTTTAAAAGCTAAATTTTAAACGAAAATACAATTGTCCTTCCATTTAAATATTGACATTGTTTTGACCAATTCTCAGTTGAGTAATAAAAATAATCCGCTCCTGTAGGGCGCTGTAAATGCTCCCTTTTGAATATTATGACATCGGCTTCACGTCAGTCACTTCTCTACATCCCGTTTATTATAAAAATATTCCACAGATGACACCTACACTCGGTTTTCCTGAATTTAATATCACTTGGAATTATTTGTCGCTCAACTTTGAGTGGATATATCATATGCAGTATAAAATTTGAATTTTTCCTATCGTACATAGTCAATTTTAGGTTTCTAGATACTACAATACTTAATTTGGATTAAAGGTGTGATATTTTGTTGTTGTTATAGTTGTCTCGTAACTCCATCCTGTCCGCATCCTGTTGATTAGATAATGCCGAAAGCGAGGCTAAGTCTTAAGCGAATAGTGCTTATTGTACTTACGTTTAGAAAGTGAGAAAGATTGTATGTTGTTAAGTATACTTTTGTAAACGTGTTATTATTATTATTATTATATAATTTCGTTATTTCACCAAATTTTTGTAGAAATAATTCGCTAATGACCGAATTTTAAATTCTAAAAGCTTAAAAGTTTGCTATAATGACCCCCAACTAGGATATTTAGAATACATATCCAGGGTCACTTTTACATTTTATGTTTATATATATATATATATATATATATATATATATATATATATATATATATATATATATATATATATATATATATATAGTATGGAAATCTAGTATTCCAATTATTATGAATATTTATAAAAAATCTATATACACGTCAATTTTACGAGGTACGCGCCTAAATTCCCAGGCCTACCTATGACAGAAACGGCGTACTCACAATTAAATTCTATTTTTCAATATAGTTCCCCATAACTTTAAAAAATTTGTTCATATGAGCGCGAACTAGGCCCACTAGAACCCATATCCAGGGTCAGTTTCAATTTTTATATTTTTATTTAGTTTATATATATATATATATATATATATATATATATATATATATATATATATATATATATATATATATATATATATATATATATATGTATGTATGTATGTATCACATCGATAACCCAAAAAATAATGTGCCGATTTTAATCAATTTGGTAAATACCTTCCTTTTGCAAGTGGCTTGAACAAGTTCGTTAGTCAAAAAAATCGGCTTAGGTTTTCCCGGAAAATTTTGTGTTTTCTTTCGAAAAAATGTATGTCTCCGGAAATAACAAAGTAAGAATAACCAAATTTGGCACGCTGATTTCTGTCATAAAAAGTATCCTACGTACCAATTAAGTTCTCTATGTTAAAAGAAAAAAAACTTGGAGGTAAATTAATTTTTAATTAATATAATCTGATTCAAGAAAGTTAAAACGTCAAAATTGGTACGAGTACGAATTTGAGTGAAAAAAAAACCGACAAGAAATGACTAACAAGCTCCTAGATATGTGTCTAAGTCGTTATCTTCCTTGATTTCGTTAAAATATGAGCAAAAAATCCATTGTATATCAAAATTGTTTTGTGTAAATCTTAAAGACAGACAATTAAAGTGCACTACGGGATATACCTGCTAGTACATACATGTCGAGCGTAGTAGGCTAACCGCTGAACATCGGATAATGGAATCCTACATGACGAGTTCTAATCCTAGTTAATGACTTTACTTTTTATGATTTTTTTTAGTCTCATTTCACTTTACCGTTATATAATTGGATTGTTGTTATTCCGTTGAATTTTTTAGCAAGTTTTTGTATAGAAAATAATTTTAAAACGAGGAGATGAAAGTTTTAAGACTTAATTCAATTTGAGTAGTATATCTGGTTGTTTGTTTTTTCTCTAACTCAGTGAAACCGTTCCATACTTAATACAGTCGTAGATTTTTCCCGTGGCTTCACGAATGCTTGCTTTAGTGAATTTTCTTAAAAAAAAATCACTTTTGAATTTAGAACAAATTTCTTTAAATGAGCGCGAAGTAGACCCTCTGAAACCAATATCCAGGGTCAGTTTCAATTATATATATATATATATATATATATATATATATATATATATATATATATATATATATATATATATATATATATATATATATATATATATATATATATATATATATATATATATATATAGGGTGAACCATGTATCAAAATTTAGGTCTGTAAGTTCAGAGACAAAAAAGTTAGAGGCATTTAAAGAAAACGAATTTGGGGTTATCCTCAAAACGTAAAAAATCGCGATTTGAAACGTCAAAATTGGCAACATTTAGGCAAAGAACCTGGAAGAAATATGGATTATGTAAAGAGTGTTCTGCAAACCCTTAAGTTTCCCTTCTTTAAAAAAAATGTTTCCAGAAAAGGCATTTCAAATAGACACTTTCTCTGGTGCTTTGGCAGTAGTTTTAGTTAGGTTTCTAGTTTACCGGTCTATAAATTTTGATAATTTTCATAGAAAAAATTCGTTAATGAGGAGACCGCGGTTATTGTATTCTAAAACGGTTTCTTCAAATAAGCGCAAACTAGGCCCCGTAGAATCCATATCAGAGTTTACTTTCTGTTTACATATATACAGGCTGACGCATTTCTATGGTAAAGCGCAATATAATTTGTATTATATACGAGAAAAAATTATATACGTTATTTACAGGGTGTCTTATAAAATTATTTTGACAATCAGGGTGGCCCATAAGTCGTTGGTGATACATACAATTTTTTTTAACATTCCTTATTGCATTTTTGCGTTTTTCATCGAGATATGATGCATATTTGTAAAAAAATAGAGACGCAGTAAGTGCGTTTTGGTAGCGAATTTTCATTAAAGGCTTCAAATTTCAATAACTCAATTTGCCATTAACCTAAGTTTCGTCGGCTAGGAAACGAGTTTTCTCAGAAATATTTAAAGTTTTTTTTTCGGAAAATGTTTGTACATTTTCAAACAAGTGATTTTGATAAAATATGGTACATTTTTTCTACTATATAGGTTATACCGGTGACCAAATTGATGCCTGCTTGCTATAAAGAGAGATATTTGCTATTAAAAAGATTTGTATGAAAATTCACTTCCATAAAGCACTTGCTGCGTTCAGACTTTTTTTATTATTATCGACTTAACTTAAAGGGCTTCTACACTGCCACACACATCACCGGTATCTCAGATACCAAAGGAATTTAGCTCAGATGAGACCCTTTCCAACTTGCTAAGCCCTGAACGACAACGCGTCGCATCCTCATTTTCCAGAAATCTTGCACAATGTGGGCCGTTGCAAGAATGTTTACATAGATTTATTAGAAAAGTGCTTTCCAAACCCAGTTTCTTAATGTTTTTTAGACGGAACGACACCACTTGAAGTTGAACCTACCCATCGGGGTATTATTGTTATTATCATTGTTATCATTGATAATATATTGAATATACCATACCTGACATTCTAAGCATTTGCAGTCGTCTGTCTGCGAACAGGTTAGGCCGAGTATGGAAGCAGCTTCCTCGTAGAGATCTATACTACTTCTCCTACTCCTGAAACCTTCTGTTGTCGTTGTCGAACTTGGCGATGCACATTTGTTTTCATCACTGCAACTTGATTTAGTGTTAGAGTCACCTATCGAACTGCTAGGGGCTTTACTCTGGATTACAAACTGCAAACAACAAAAGAAGGAACTTTTAGCTAAATGGGTTTCAAAGAAAACATATTAAAGGTACAGAAATACTTAGATAAAAATTTTATGATATGATTTTCATCTTTGTTAGTTTATTATAAATAGTTTAAACATTAAAGGTTAAAGTGGATAAATTGCATTTGGAAATTATTTTCACCAAAAATTATTTTCTACAACCTAAGAAGATAGAAACTTAAGTAAGTAATTTTGTACAAGGGGATATATATCTATATATATATATATATATATATATATATATATATATATATATATATATATATATATATATATATATATACTTTATTTGTTTGCTGTACTTTTTGTGATTTTTTATTGGTTTGCGTGGACTAGAGTTTCGAACCGTCCCGGTTCATCTTCAGCACGCTACTGACTGTTATCACTCCTGTGTGGTCTACGTCTGAGATTGTACGTGGCGCCTGCGCAATGAGCTTCTATTGGTCGGTTTACTGTTCTCTGATTGGTTGTGGCTTCGGACTGTGTCGTGTGTATCGGTCTCCTGTCTTGATCACTGTGGTTTGATCATTTGTCTACTTGTATAGCCTTTATTAAGTTTTGTTTAAATGTTTGTACTTGGATTTGTTCTGGTATTAACTGTTCTCTATAGTTTGTGTGTTGAATGTAGTATTGTTCCCAGATTTCCATTTTTTTGTGGTCTTTAACATGTTTCATTAGTTGTATTTTGGTGATGTCTGGTTTTTGGTGTTTTGTGTTGTGAATGTTTGTAGCTACGTTTGATTTGTAGCTGGGTATGTGGATTTTATATAATTCTGTTATATGTTCCTTAAATCTTGTTGCTATTGATTTTTTTTTGTCATTCCTATATATTTTTTATTGCATGTGTTACATTTTATTTGATATATTCCGTTTAATTCATGTGGGTTGTGTTATTGCCATTTATTTATTTTGTTTATTATTTTATTATTGGATTTGTAGCTCATTTTTAAGTCATATTGTTTGAGTGTTTGTGTTATTTTTTTGGTGTGGTGGTTATAAGTGAATGTTGTGTATTTTGTGTTTGTTTTCGGTGTTTTGTTTTCGGTTTTGTTGATTTGCTTGTCTTTGATTTCTTTTACTAGCTGTTCTGTTGTTTTCTTGTTGTATCCATTTCTTTGTGCTATTTGTATTATAATGTTGTACTCCCTTTATAGTTCGTCATTATGGAGGGGTACATTTAGCATTCTGTTTATTAAGTATCTGTATGCGACCAACAGACGATTCGAAACTGCAGTCCACGCAAAATCACAAAAAGTACAGCAAACAAATAAAGAGTATATTTAAAAGTGATTACAGTGTAGTGCAACATTCCAAATATATATATATATATATATATATATATATATATATATATATATATATATATATATATATATATATATATATATGTATATATATATATATATATATATATATATATATATATATATATATATATATATATATATATATATATATATCTCAAAAGTCCTGGTTCTGTCAATCATGTGACAAGGCCAGACTTGAAAAGGTCAAAGCTCACAAAACGCTTCTACACAATCCCAGTCAAGAAAACCGTTAAGCATTTAACGACGTAAGAGACCGCTATGTCCACATTCAGGCAAAAAACTCGTTTAATAACCACATCAAAAACAAAGTCCTCTCAAGCTCCAACGGCAACAAACCCTTCTGGACTCTTGCTAAATCTATTGGGAATAATTTCTGCAAGAGCACGTTCCCACCTCTTGTTTTAGGGGATGAAATTGCTTCTACCGCCCTGGACAAGGCTAAACTTTATGCCTCGTTGTTCGCCGGCAATTCTTCTCTCAACTCACCTCCAAATGTTCAACCACCGACAGTCCCCAATGTCGAGCATAAAATGACGGATTTGATTTTCAAAACTAAAAAGGTACGAAAGATGCTCTCTTCTCTTAATACCACGAAAGCCTCTGGCCTTGACGAGAGAACAGCAATTGTTCTCAAAAAATGCACACTAGAACTTGCTCCTGTCCTGACTTGTCTGTTTCAGTCATCTTACAATAGGCATATTCCCTAGTAACTGGAAAACTGCTCGAGTACAACCCGTCCCCAAGAAAGGATCCCAAGCGCTTCCTAGCAACTACATGCCTATTTATCTCCTTTTAGTCGTCTTTAAAGTGATGGAAAAGTATATAAACACCGAACTACTAAAATTTCTTGAAAAACACAGTCGAACCCACGACGGGAAGTATGGATTCTGTCAGCACAGATCAACTGCCGACCTCCTTTCCTTTGTCACCCATTCTTGGAGCAAGTCTATGGAACTACACGGTGAATCCCAGATTGTCGCTCTACACATATCCAAAGCATTCGAACAGGTCTGGCACGCAGCGCTGCTTAATAAATTTCCGGCCTATGGCCTACCACCAAAACGCTGTACCTGGACAGGAAATTTCCGCCCCAACCGGAGCATTTCTGTTGTCGTGGATGGCCATTACTCTAAACTGTATCCAATTAATGCAAGAGTCCCTCAAGGTTCAGTCTTAGCCCCAACTTTGTTTCTTCTCCACATCAATGACCTCCTTTCTAGCACATCCAACCCAGTTCACAGTTCACGCGGAGAACTGTTACAATTCAAGTCCACCAAATCTCAGTCTTGTTTTCCATCTCATAAGAGATACACCAGCCCTAGACCAATCACAATGAACAACCAAGTTATTCAAAGGAATGAGTCCTTTTCACTTGTTGGCATTTCTGTGGATCGAAATCTCAATTGGCACCAACATGTCACATCAATTGCAGAAGCGGCTGCTAAGCAATTAGGTTTCCTCTTTCGGGCTCGCAAATACTTTTCACCAGCTAATCTCTCCACCTTATATACGTCACAAATAAGGGCCAAACCTCGAATACTGCTCCCACATCTGGGGTGCCGCTGCCGCTTCTACACTCTCTATCCTTGATTCCGTTGATAGCTATACGTCTCATCGGTGACCCTACCCTCACCCAAAGGCTGCCATCCCTTGCCCACCGACGTGCCGTTGGTGACCTCTCTCTTTCTCTCACTCTCTCTCTTTTATAGCTTAGAGGAGCTTTTTTCCATAGTTCCTCCACCTGCTGCCCCCAACAGATCTACAAGGGGAATAGAGCGAATGCACCCTTTTACTGTCCAGGTCACCAGTTATGCCCGCCCTTTTGTCCGGACGACTTCCAAGTTGTGGAATTCCTTGCCGGAACATGTTTTTCCTTCTCTCCCGAACCTCCAAACCTTCAAGTCCAGAATTAACAAGTTGCCTCTTTCTTCCTTGTCGACCCCCACGGTACGATATTATTTAGGCTGTGAGCCCTCGTGGTGTGCTGTTCAAATAAAAGAATATCTATATATATATATATATATATATATATATATATATATATATATATATATATAACTTTTTATAGACAAATGAAACAAAGCATTATTGACAAACGCTAACAAATAATAGTTTCCGTTAGCGAAGAATTATATATATATATATATATATATATATATATATATATATATATATATATATATATATATATATATATATATATATATATATATATATATATATATATATATATATATATCCAACCAATAACGCAAAAAGTTATTAACCGATTTTTATGAAACTCGGCAAAAATCTGTCTTTTATTAATAGCTTGGACGATTTCGTTAACTAACGTAAAAAATAACAAAGTTATTTATATGCAGTTGCCTGCGTAAATACCCTACTACGTATCAAAATTAAACTTGCTAGGTTTATAGAGAATTGAGTTATACAAATTGGGAGCATTTAACGAAAATTCGCTACCCTAACGGACTTTCTGCGTCCATAAATTTATTTTTTTACCGTCGGTCTGTTTCCCCAACTATCGTCAATCACAGACGCCAGAGAGCGGTTTCACTCATTATCCGGGAAATTTTGCCGAACCCCTGCCTTTCTGTAGCGAGGGTAGGGATCTTGAACGTGCCCAACAGCGCATGGACACGGGACAGATGGCTTTACGCCCCCTCTGAAGTGCTGAATGTGCAGACATTCAACTTGCTCAAATAGTGCCACACCTCAGTTGATGTTAATGTTCCTGAAAAAGTGAAAAGAGAACCCTGAGATCGAACCCAGTACCTTTCGGTTCAGAGGCACACGTTGTTACCACTAAGCCACTGAGGCTCTAAAACCAGTAGTAAATGTTTGTATGCAGCAAGGGCGTTATGGTAACGAATTTTCACATACATTTGTTCTTCAATTTTTAGTAACTTAATTTCCTATCAACTTATAAAATTATAATTATATTATAACTACACACGACAACACATTTTTTATAGAACTGACGATCATTTCACTAAAAAACTTGACTAAGTTAGTTAAGTTAGGTTAACTAACTAAGTTAGTTAAGTTCAGTTACTTAACTTTGTTAGTGAAACGACTGTCAGGTCTCTAAACGATGTGTTGTAGCGATTTAGGTTTTCCAAGTTTAGTTATTAGTGCTCATCATAGGTTCCAATATTCACCTGGCGCCTTCATTATTTCAGGAGATACAACTTCTCTTTGAAAAATTTGGTTGGGATTTTTCGTGATTTTACAGATTTTGATCAAAATTCACTACAATAACCCACTTTCTGCATTAATGCTCTTTCAGTCGATGAATATGCAAGAAATAAAGCGGATTTTAGAAAGAATATTAATGCGGTATTTGAAAGCCTGATATATTTCTTAAAACATTCTATTTATAATTCTTATTATTGCAAAAAGACGTGGGTAAAATCGAGTCTGATATAATTTTTTTCTGGAAGAATACTCAAAACTTATTCAGATTCTTTAGGGAATCAGGAATTTTTCTTGGCATAATAAAATATCAAGACTAAACTTTCATCAACTTTTGCAGATACAAAATCGAACAGAGGGACTAAATCGCAAGTGACCCGAATCTGCTTACGTAAAAAATAAAGCTATTCTCTTATATGTGAATAAGAGTTTTATTCAGATTCAGGTCCTAAGGGTCCGATGTCGTAGTTCGTTCCAGAAGAATTGAAACCTTGGCCGCATTTATGTTAACGAACAAACAAGCTGTGTTCTTCAGAGTTGTCACGCGCTTCCTTTTTCTAGTTCATCTCCAGCTGTGTATCGATGTTTAGACGGGAAGTGACTAGTGAATGTAATGTGTTTTTCCTGTCAGCTCTCATGCAGGGATTTGATTTTTATACGTGACGTTTACAGGGATGTGGGAGATTTGGAAATAACTTTGACAAAATGCTGTACTACACGCTGGAAAACTTAACCTCAAATAAACAACTTTATAAAATCATCATCACAGTCTTTGGCGACGTCGCCTTATTTTCCCAACCAGGATTTATGGCTTCCCAGCTCTCTTAATTTTATCGGAGCTTTAAAACTTTATCAATAGCCATGTTTTTCAAAAGCATTGCTACAAAAATTTGGGATTGTGGATGGACAGAGGCATGATGTTCTCAATATACCTCAGGCCAGGGGCGGCTCCTCAATAAGTGAGCCCGTGCGCGCGCACTGCCGCCTGCCGTGGAAAAAAATTTTTTTTGCTATGCTATATTTTAATAAATTTTTATTTGCTTTTTTACCTCCTGCATTCAACAAATAAAATTAGTATATCGAGGATCGCAGAGTCGGCAGCCATTAAAACAGCATCAGAATAAGTATAGTGTTAATGGTTGGTTGCAGATGTTATCGTTATATACATCCATATCCATATATACATCAGTCGCCGGCGGTGTGTATTTTTCGGCGCTCTTGAGGAAATGCGATACTTCAATGCGAAATGATCGAGTATCATCGTTGAAAACGACCGAATAAGCAATCTGGTGTGCGCTCTCAAATTCCACACTTGCAGTTTGCAGTGGAATTTTGGCAGGGCGTGTCTGTGTCTGGCATGTGTTTAGTAATTTTCGTGTAGTGCTGCGCGTCGCATTGATTTTAATTAGATCATTTCGTTGTTGTTTACATATTCTAACAAGACCATTATTATTATTATGATGGCTACTACTTCAGGTTGCTTAATAAGTGGACAATATAATTGTGATACGGTGATTAATTCAGTGGATAGTATTTTAAATTTAAAGGTTAACTTTTTAAGGGACTTTTTAACAACTATAACCTATAACTTACTAGAGGAAAACTTGGTAAGTATAGTTAATAGTTATGAATTTTTGTTAGTTTAGTAAGTAGGTTTTGTATAATACATTTTCGTGGAAAAAGTAGGCGAGGCCTTCATTTTCAGTGAATTTTTATTTTAAAAAAATTCACTAATAGAAGGTATCGATGGAGAGAGTTTGCACATTTTTTTTCAAATGAGTGCGAACTAGGACCCCTAGATCCAATTTTTATATGTTATATATATATATATATATATATATATATATATATATATATATATATATATATATATATATATATATATATATATGTTCAGAAAGATTTCTGTGGTCTTTAATGTGAGACATGCTTGGTTCTCGGGTTAAACCGCGTCCAGAATTTATGGAAACTCGACGTTTTGGCTCCTGTTTTGGAGCCATTTTCAAGAGGTAAAGGAATTATGTAAGGACACTCTAAGGATTAGGCAGATTGAGGCCTTAGAGTGTCCTTACATATTTCCTTTACCCACCTTTGTCCACCATTCTAAGGAGTAGGCAGATTGAGGCCTTAGAGTGTCCTTACATAATTTCTTTACCTCTTGAAAATGGCTCCAAAACAGGAGCCGAAACGTCGAATTTCCATAAATTCTGGACGCGGTTTAACCCGAGAACCAAGCATGTCTCATATATATATATATATATATATATATATATATATATATATATATATATATATATATATATATATATATATATATATATATATATATATAAGTGTACATACAGTCAATCGTCATAATTGTCATTATTGGACAGATAATAATTCAAGAAAGTCCACACTCAAACTCCACAGAAATTGAATGTCTGGACTGGCATTTTTGGAGACAGTTTAATCGGACCAATTTGAGTGGAGAAACGTATTTGGAGTTACGAGCAATGGATGTAGAGGTGCTATTGAGTGCCCCCCTAGATCACCGAATTTAACTCCTTTAGACTTCTTTCTATGGGTCCATTTAAAGAGTAGAATTTACGCAACAGAACCGGAGTCTCTGGAAGAATTACGACGACGCATTGTTGAAGAATGCCGTCTAATAACCCCACAAATGCTCCAGACTGTCAGAGCTCGTTTTGAACAAATTTTTTACTTTTGTATGGAAGCTGGTGGTCAACAATTTGAACACTTACTTAACCGAATAAACATTTTCGAACGCTTGGTTTTGTTTTTTAGTTTTTTTAACGAAAAATTGACTTATTAGTGCATTCTTATCACAGTGGATGAAATACGTTCTTGCAACTCTAACTGTGAATAATTTTTAAACGGGTTGATAAAACTACCAAAAAAATTAGTGTGCTGAATTCAGAAAAGAAAGAGCCTTCAAATGATCTAACACTTGATTGATGTTCCCTATTTAAAATATAAGGGTTGTTATCACCACCCTTAAGTGGTTGATGTGACAAAGTTGAGTTTTATGTCAAAACATGTCCCCCTCAATATTAAAATTGACGAGTTTCAGCGTTTATTAATTTTTTTTTCTCTGGAGGCAAATTGGTCTGTTTCGTTTTCAATGCGCTACCCTGTATAGTATTTGATGCTACTTCAAGAAACCATAGAAATTACACAAAATGAGTTATTTCTAACAGTAAATATGGTGTAATCAGTAAGTTACCTCTCTCAAAAAACAAGATAATGTGATATTTCTGTTGAAACACAAAATATCGCGATAAAACTTTGCAACAAATTTCCTGCAGATACACTTCAACAAATGTCACTAATTGACGTTAAAATTAGATGGAATATTTAAAATTATTTGACTTGTCACATGATACACTTGTCTCAAGGTGGCCCACTCTCCCCTACATTCCCTTTTTTTTTAAATTTCAACAACACACCACGAGGCCTTACAGCCTAAATACTATCGTACCGTGGGTGTTGACAAGCAGGAAAGAGGCAGCTTGTTAATTTTGGACTTGAAGGTTTGGAGGTTCGGAGGAGAAGGAAAAATATGTGCCGGCAAGGAATTCCACAAATTGGAAGTCCTCGGGACAAAAGAGCAGGCATAACAAGATGTTCTAAGTCTGGTGAACTGGACAGTAAAAGGGTGCATTCGCTATGTTCCCCTGGTAGATCTGTTTGGGGGCAGCAGGTGGGGGAACTATGGAGGAAAGCTCCTCTGAGCAATGCCCGTGCAGATATCTATAAAAGAGAGAGAGGTCACCAACAGCACGTCGGTGGGCAAGGGATGACAGTCTTTGGGTGAGGGTAGGGTCGCCGATGAGACGTATAGCTCTATTTTAAATGGAGTCCAGAATAGCTAGTGTAGAGGCGGCAGCGGCACCCCAGATGTGGGAGCAGTATTCGAGGTTTGGCCTTATTTGTAAAGTATATAAGGTATAGAGATTAGCTGGTGAAAAGTATTTGCGAGCCCGGAAGAGGAAACCTAATTTCTTAGCAGCCGCTTCTGCAATTGATGTGACATGTTGGTGCCAAGTAAGATTTCGATCCATAGAAATGCCAACAAGAGAAAAGGACCCATTACTTTGAATAACTGGGTTGTTCATTGTGATGGATCTAGGGCTGGTGTATCTCTTGTGAGAAAGAAAGCAAGACTTAGTTTTGGTGGTGTTGAATTGTACAAGATTTCTACTTCCCCAGTCTAATATTTTTTTGAGATCCACGGAGACAGAACCCTCCATGAGTCTGCGATCCTGATCTAATTGGGCTAAAGAGACAGGCTTAGAATATTGTATATTTGAATGGAGGGTGCCGTCGTCCGCGTAGCTGTGAACTGGGTTAGATGTGATAGAGAGGAGGTCATTGATGTGAAGTAGGGAAAGTAGGGGCCAAAGCTGAACCTTGAGGAACTCCTGCATTAATTGGATACAGTTTAGAGGAATGGCCACAATCCACAACAACAGATATGCTCCTGTTGGAGAGGAAATTTGCTGTCCAGGTACAAAGTTTTGGTGGTAGGCCATATGCCGGAAGTTTATTAAGCAGCGCTGCGTGCCAGACCTGGTCGAATGCTTTTGATATGTCTAGAGCAACAATCTGCGATTCACCGTGTTGTTACATAGACTTGTTCCAAGAATCGGTGACAAAGGAAAGGAGGTCGGCAGTCGATCTGCGCTGACGGAATCCATACTGCCTGTCGTGGATTAGACTGTGTTTCAAGAAATTTTAGTAATTCGGTGTTTATATACTTTTCCATCACTTTAGAGACGACTGAAAGGAGAGAAATAGGCCTGTAGTTGTTAGGAAGCGCTTTGGATCCTTTCTTGGGGATGGGTTGTACTCGAGCAGTTTTCCAGTTACTAGGGTATATGTCTTTATTATAAGATATCTGAAACAGACGAGTCAGGACGGGAGCAAGCTCTGTGCGCATTTCTTGAGAACAATTGCTGACACTTGTCAAGGCCGGTGGCTTTCCTGGTATTAAGAGAAGAGAGCATCTTTCGTACCATTTTAGTTTTGAAAATGATATCCGTCATTTTATGCGCGACATTGGGGACTGATGGTGGTTGAACATTTGGAGGTGGGTTGAGAGTAGAATTGCCGGCGAACAACGAAGCAAAAAGTTCAGCCTTGCCCAGGGCGGTAGAAACAATTTCATCCCCTGTGACAAGAGGTGGGAACGTGCTTTTGCAGAAATTATTCCCAATAGATTTAGCAAGAGTCCAGTAGGGTTTGCCGACGTTGGAGCTTAAGAGGACTTTGTTTTTGATGTGGTTATTAAACGAGTTTTTTTGCCTCAAAAAGAATGCGGACATAGCGGTTTCTTGCGTCGTTAAATGCTTGACGATTTTCTTGACTGGGATTGTGTAGAAGCGTTTTGTGAGCTTTGACCTTTTCAAGTCTGGCCTTGTCACAGGATTTAGAGAACCAGGGCTTTTGAGTGGCTGAAGAGGTTTGCTGTGTACGTGGGATAAATAATTCCATGTCAGCTTGGATAATGTCGGTGACGTTTTGTTAGATATCAGAAGGGTCAGGATGAGAGAAGCAGACAGACGCCCATGGAAATGAGGAAAAGTAATCCCGCATTTCGTCCCAGTTTGCGGAGTTGTAGTGCCAAACGATACGTGGGTGTGATGACTGTGTGACCTCGGGTTGCATTGTGCAGGAAGCAGTGACCATGCCGTGGTCTGAGCGACCAAGGGGGGCGGTGACTGATATCTTGTAGCATTCAGGTTGTGTAGTAAGCAGGAGATCCAAGGGATTTGAGATGTGTGTTGGGATACGAGGAAAGTAAGTAGGTTGCTGAACCATATTGGCTAAAGAATTGCTGACTGCAAAGGCCTCCGTTGCCCTCCCTTGTGGATCGGTTTTTGAAGATCCTAGCCATTCCTTATTATGGACATTGAAGTCACCAAGAACAATGACCTCGGAGGAAGGATATTCGGAAATCAGATGGTCGGTTTTTCAGAAAGGTAGTCAAAGAGCTGGACAAAGTTGTTGTCAGAAGGTGGCCGGTAAATGCAACAGATGAATTTAGTTGCAGCCCTGAGAGAGAGTTTTATCCATAGTATTTCTTTTCTTCCAGCTTCTAAATTGGGGAGTCTGGTGCAGGGTAGATTGCTACGGAGGTATGCGCACACGCCTCCATGCAATCTAAAGGAAGTAAGGAGCTCATACACCGGGAAATTAAGGTGATTAGTGGCTGTTTTGGCACTGATTTGGGTTTCGGTGAGGAAGAGGAGTTGCCTGTTAGCCTGGAGGAAATGGTGGACGGAGTTCAGGTTAGAATTTAGGCCACATATATTCGAAAAGGATATGTTAAATATTGATGTTGGCACCCCCTGTACACCCCTCTCCCGGAGATCCGAATGGAGGGGTATTTTGCCTCCGGAATATTTTGTACAATGAGGAGCCGTCACCATTTTTGCTTATGAGGGAAGCCTACTCATACACCTAAACCAGAAACGTCCGTTGGGACTTCACCGGCCCCTTGATGTATGGGGTGGTACCTCCTCGGGCGTGAAAAAATCCTTTGCTATTGCGTAAAGGATAATTCCACTACCACCTGCTATGGATTGGATTGGATCAATGTCTACCCCTTTAAAAATAAGATTAATAAAGTGACTATCAATTGTCCAATAGTTATGCTTTTCAACATAGTAGGAGGATACAAAACATTATCATTTGGCATCCATGCCTATTATCGGTACCTATAAAACAACTTAGGATAACAAATTATTTTGATAGCGTAAGTTATGTTATTTTGATGCAGTAGATTTCTACTACATAAAATAAGTCCTCGTTGAATTATATCTTGCAATTTAATGTACTTTAAAAAATAACAGCGCATCCGGGAAACATTACTCCTTATTCCGTATAGAATAGCATCTCGTTTTCTGGCAGAAACGTGATTCCGGTTCCCATTTACTTTTTCCACACATACAAGGATAAGAAGATCATCTGCCGTGACAAATAAGATGAGTCGTAGTTTATTCATAGGGGAATGTGTATTAGACTGACCGGAAACAGCACAGAAAAAGGAAACAACTGACAGTTCCGGTAAACACAGCTGACTTACTCTTGTGGTTGAAGCAGACAACAAAAGCAGTGCTGTTAGCTAGAAGATACTCAGGTTAAGAGGGAGTTT
Source organism: Tillus elongatus (assembly GCA_964006375.1). Classification (NCBI taxonomy): domain Eukaryota; kingdom Metazoa; phylum Arthropoda; class Insecta; order Coleoptera; family Cleridae; genus Tillus; species Tillus elongatus. The sequence goes on from OZ023264.1 coordinate 16,393,529, forward strand.
CCTTTACGCTAACGTTAATGAAGTTTAAGGAATCAATTTGTCATTTACGTCCTAATACAGGATGATTCTTTACGAGTTCCTATTAGACGTTTTGGAGAAACTAGACTGACTTGGATTCTGAAAATTTATAGTATGAGATTTTATAATATGCCCAATCCATCTAAAATATCTAGAACATTATGTGAAAACTGGAACCTGTGATGAGCACTGATAAGTACACTTGGATAACCCAAAACACCACAACACATATTTCAAAGACCTGACGATCGTTTCACTAACCAAGTTAGCGTCATCAGAGGATGAAAAATTCTAAATTAAAATCAACCGCTAATGTGTATTTATATCTAACCTAGGTAACGAATTTGCCCGAAGTAAGTTATATTCCGTGACCATCCTTTATCTATTGTGTAAATACTTAAACAGAACGAGGTTGAAGAACTACTTTAGTCTTCTGGCTGACAAATTTATGATCATTTATCTAATCTGAGGATAATGGCTTAAAATGAAAGGTACCGATATATTTAAGGAAGCTTCACGTTCTTTTGATCTAGAAATTTCACTATGTAAATATTGGATCAACTAAAGAAGGCCGACATTAACAACTGGCGAACAGATCAATAACCGCCACTTATCTTTTTTAAACAATCGAATGTTTGACTCAATGTTAACTTTAACAAAGGACAACTAAAATTCTACATAAAAACAAGTATTTATATTGATATTTAACCCTACGTAGAAACAACGTTTATTATGTGAAAACTGGAACCTGTGATGAGCACTAATAAGTGCACTTGGAGAACACCCAAATCCCCACATCACATATTTTAGAGACCCTACGATCGTTTCGTTGACAAAGTCAACATCTTCAGAGGAAGAAAATTCAGAATTTTCTTCCTCTGAAGATGTTGACTTTGACAACGAAACGATCGTAAGGTCTCTGAAATATGTGTTGTGGTGATTTGGGTGTTCTTCAAGGGTACTTAACAACGTTTATATTGAAAATAAAAGAGGGGTCTTTAAGTCGATAACCAAACGTAGAACTTATCGACACTAATTTATTATTCTGCCAGACAAATCAGGAGTGTTTGGCTGTTCAAATGTAAAGTGAAAATAAAGGGCTTGAAATTAAAGGTGCCGCACGATTTGATGAAGTTTTGTTCTTAATCGACCTTGATATAAAAATACTTTCGAGAGAATCAAGCATATTTTGATGTCTAACATTTTTGACAAGTTTCAAAATTTCTTTGTCAATGTGGTGATTATTATCCCATATATGTTGTGCCACACATGATTTGTCCACTGTACCATATCGTAAATGTGCGAGATGTTCACGAAATCTGGTGGTTATGAGATCAGTTGCATAGATTGTAATCTTAAATGCGTGGGTCAAACCAAGAGAAACAATGCCACGTTGTGGTGATATGGGTTCTCCAAGTGTACATATCTAGAACATCCTGCGACTTCCGGTTATACCGGAAGTGGACACTAACTTGCTTATTTTAAATAGAACAGCCTGTATATTATTACAGATTCGGATACAGCTGATCTCGACGATTCTCCCAAAGTATAGTTTTGCTGCTTTATACCAAGCGCTTCACGAGATATGGCCATTTATATTACAAAAATATGTCTTTTTCAACGTCCTGTATCTTATTAATTAATGCAAATTGGAAGTTCTTTGTTATGCATCATTTTTTTCATTGTTGTATATTTTAACTTAGTACACACAATCTTACGACAGATTGATTGTTGTCTACAGGGCGATTAAAAACGCATATGCGCGGATATCTCATTTTTTCAAATGGATCACCCTGTATATTATAACGTCATTGGCAAGACCTTTTACCACTCCTAGAATTTTGCTAATCATTTCCTATACCCAAACCATACGATCTTTCAGAAATTCAGCTTCGAAATATGTATTATGATTGCTGTAGAGTGCCAAGGAAAATATGCAACTTGAACAGTAACCAAATTCTCGGTTTGACAGGTTTTGCGTTGAGTAATACAACTAAGTGAATTTTACTTCTCTGCATAAAAATTTAGTTTTATCTCAAAAAAGCAATGACAATATCTGGATACTTAAATCAGGATTTTATCAATCTGTTACTAATTCGCGGAAAATGCCGGATATCAGCAAGAACCTGTAGTATATTTGCAGAACGATATCCAGATTTACCTCCACCTTCCCACAAAACTCTTAATGCCGTTATGAGAAACTTACAACAACATGGATCATTTACAGCAAAAAATGTCAGAGCAACACAGTTTATAATGAAGAGAATGAGGAGAATGTTTTAGCGTTTCTGGCTGCATATCCTAATGCGTCTATAAGAGAATTAATGCGTCACTTGCGACTCTCATTTTCAACGATTCAATGAATTTTGAAAAAAACATAAATGGAAACCTTACTGCTACAGCATAGTACATGCCCTGGTAACAACTGTCACTACTGGGCTTCCGAAAATCCTCATGTAACTTGGCGAGGGGGATTTCAAAATAGGTGGTCCTTCTATGTATTCTGTGCAATAAAGGGTACGTAAACATAAAAGTTTTATTTCAAACTTCTTTTTAACAGACTAAATAAGACTCAGTAAGAAGCACGGCTTACTCATTTTCTTTAATTCTGTTACGGTATTGTGAAACTCAAGGTACCACAACCCACTCGACATTATTATGATTTGTTATTTTTTCCATGTGATGGAATTTTCATCGCGACTTTCATGTATTAAGAAGAAAAATGTTCAAAGTAATTTTTCTGGTATTACTGGACCCTTCTGTGCCAAAAACCCCCATCTTGTGTAATATACAATAGATTTTGTTTTCCACGCAACAACAATCAATGAATTTTGGCCTCACCAGTGACACTCAATTTTTTCTTCTTTAAATGCCTATAACTTTATTTTGTTTTAACTGAGAGATCCAGATCTTGGTGCATGGTATACTTTTTATAATATAAGCCTGCGCATCAAACTTGTTTGCCATAGCTTTAGTATCTGGAGGTACAAAAATGTTTCCGCAAAAACTGGTCCGATTTTCCTGGCTAATGAACTTATCCAAGCCATTTGTAAAAGGAAGGTACTGATCAAATTCGACCAAAGTGGCCTATTATTTCTTTAATTATCGGTGTGATACGTATATATATATATATATATATATATATATATATATATATATATATATATATATATATATATATATATATATATATATATATATATATATATATATATATATATATATAGAATTTGTGAACACTTGACGTTTCAGCTCCTGTTTTGGAGCCATTTTCAAGAGGTAAAGGAAATATGTAAGGACACTCTAAGGCCTTAATCTGCCTACTCTTTAGAGCGGTGAACAAAGGTGGGTTGGGTTGTCTTAGCTCGATTACGGAGCCTCAAACGGCCTACTCCCGAAATCTCGCCGGGGGTCGTCTGTGAGGTCCCAGTGTGTTCAATCCTAGGCCTCAGAGAGATTTGACAGTTCATTGCAAGTCTTGTCTTATATATATCGTTCCGTCTACCTGCTTCGTTATCAGTGAAAGTAGTAGGGTCACGGTCAATTAAGTGGTGGGCTTTGGTCACGGTACTTAGAGGATGAGGAGGATTAAGAGGATCACCGGCATTTGTTGAGGCAGATAATGGGGAAATCAAATTGTCTGTGGAATTTATTTTCTTTTTGTGTGTTTGTAATAGGTTTCCAAGTAGTCCTGTATGAATATGATGCATGGCCAGCGCCGATAAGAGGTCGGATTTTCTAACTGCGAGGGTGTGTTCGTATATTCTATTGTGGATGCGTCTATTTGTTTGCCCTACATAAGTTCGGCAGCAGTCGGAACAAGGAATTTCGTGAACTCCATGGGATTTGTTTGGAATCGTATCCTTGGGAGTTTTTATCAGATTTTACAGTTTTTGCTCTGTTGTGAACACAGTTTTGATATTATAAGTTCTAAAAATTCGGCTGATTTTGTCGGTGACGCCTTTAAGGTATGGTAAAAACCCTGGGCGTTGTTGTGTGGACTCTGTTTGTTCTTGTTGTGGTGTAGTGGTTTGTTGTTGTACGTTTCTAATGTTTCGTAGTATGTGATTATTGTCGTATCCGTTTTCTACCAATGTCTGTCTTAAAAAGTTTAATTCTGTCTGCTTGTTGTTGTTGTTCGTTAGTCTAAGGGATCGTGTTACTAGTGTTCGAACCACGGAATTTAGTTGCGATGGGTGATGGTGAGATTGGGCGTTAAGATAACGATTAGTGTGGGTTGGTTTTCGGTAGACAGTGTTTTTAGTGATGCGTACATCTAAGAAAGGCACAGAAAAATTATTTTCTATTTCCATGGTGAACTGGATTTGGGGGTTGATGTTATTTAGGTAAGAAAGGAATTCGTCTAGAGATTCTTTACCGTGGGGCCAGAGAGCGAAAATCTCGACAACGTATCTTAACCAACAGGTTGGTTTAAGTTGGGATGAATTGAGGGCTTGTGTCTCGAAGTTTTCCATGAAAATGTTAGTCTATGCACGAGAGAGTGGTGAACCCATTGGAGCACCTGGAACTTGTTTGTAAAATTTGTTTTGAAAAAGGAAATAATTGTTAGATGTGCAGTGTTCTAGTTATCGTGGGAAATATTGTGTCTATTTTTGAGAATGTCAAGGGTTTCAGATAGAGGTATTTTAGTGAATAAGGAGACTATATCAAAGTTAACTAGGATGTCGTTTCGAGAAATGGTGTTGTTTTGAAAAAGGTCAATGAAATGGGTGGAGTTTTTGACATAGGATGTAGCGTTTTCTACTAATGCTTGGAGAGTTTTGGCTAAATGTTTTGCAAGTTTTTGTGTGGGTGAACGATGGGCACTTACGATAGGGAGAAGGGTAATATCAGGCTTATGGATTTTCGGGAGACCGTATTTTCTAGAAATGCGAAATGATTTTTCGCGGGGGATTAGTTCTTTTTTGAGGTCAGGACTAAGTTGGGAGTTGTTGATGATAGTTTTGGTTTTCTTTTCAAGATGAGTTGTAGGGTCGTTAGGGATTTGTTTGTAGTCTGTGCTGTTTAGTATATTGTCCATATTTTGTATATATTCAGTTTTGTCGAGTGTGACTGTAGCGTTGCCTTTGTCTGCTGATAGGATTATAATTTCTGTGTTTCGTTTAAGGTCTCTGATTGCCTGTCGTTCGTGAGAAGAAAGGTTGTAAGATGGAGGTTTAGCAGAACGTAATATCCTGGCAATGTCCTGTCTCGTAATTTCAGCTTGGTCAGTCGGTAAGTGTGTTATCGCATCTTCTGATTGAGAAATTATCTTTTCTATTGGGATGAGTTTAGGGGTTGGTGCAAAATTAAAACCTTTGGATAGAACTTTGATGGCAACTTCACTTATGTTGGAATTTGAAAGGCTGTGAACTACTATAGTAGGATTGGCATTATGTGAGATTTTTGTTGTCTAGAAGATGCTGTAGTTTTCTTTTTTGTACGTCCGTGTTTTGCTGTGTAACATGTTCTGCTTTACTAGGTGAGAGTCTGTCTAGAGGGTCCCAAAGTGTAGGGTGTATTTTGAATATGTGTGTTTTTATGTACGTCTCGTAAAGCAGTGTGTTGGTAGTGCTAAGGTGTCGTCTTGTCTCGTAAATGGAATTTCTAAGGAGATCAAAGCCTGTTCGTTTTAAAATAGTTGGAGATGTTATGTGATTTGGTGTGGTGTTTAAGTTGAAAAGATTTTGGGACCACGTGATGATCACGGTAGGCTTTTAGAAAGGTGAAGTCACAAAGGAGACAGGATTTGCGGATAAGAAGTTTGCTGAAAGTTTTGGTATAAGATAAAAGTTCCTCCCCGTAGAGGCGAATTAAATGTTCAGAAATATTTCCGCGGTCTTTAATGTGAGACATACATAGTTCTAGTGTTGCATCGAGTCCCGAATTTATGAATAAATAAGAAAGATGATGGTCTTCGCCTTCCGACTACTTGGAAACCTATTGTATCTTCATTATAAACACACAAAAAGAAAATAAATTCCACAGAAAATTTTATTGCCCCATTATCTGTCTCAACAAATACCGGTGACACTTTTAATCCTCCTCATCCTCTAAGTACCGTGACCAAGGCCCCCCACTTAATTGACCGTAACCCTACCCACTTTCACTGATAACGAAGCAGGTAGACGGAACGACATATATAAGACAAGACTTGCAACGAACTGCCAGATCCCTCTGAGGCCTAGGGTTGAACACACTGAGACCTCACAGACGATCTCTGGAGAGATTTGGGGAGTAGGCAGATTGAGGCCCCGTAATCGAGCTACAACAACCCAATCCACCTTTCTCCACCGCTCTAAGGAGTAGGCATATTGAGGCCTTAGAGTGTCCTTGCATATTTCCTTTACCTCTTGAAAATAGCTCCAAAACAGGAGCCGAAACGTCGAGTTCTCATAAATTCTGGACGCGGTTCAACCCGAAAAACCAAGTATGTCTCACATTAAACACCGCGGAAATATTTCTGAACATTTAATTCGCCTTTTTATCTTATAAATGGTGAACGATTTACCAAAATTTTGGTCTGTAAGTTTAAAGACAAAAAGTTAGAGGCATTTAAAGAAATCAAATTGTGGTTTTCATCAAATTCGCGATTTGAGGCGTCAAAATTGGCAACATTTAGGCAAAGGACCTGAAAGAAATACGGATTATGTAAACAGTGTTCTGCAAACCCTTAAGTTTCAGCTTCAGCTATCAATGCCCTTCATTTTAATAATATATTGCCAGAAAATTCATTTCAAATAGACACTTTCTCTGGAGCTTTGGCAGTAGTCTTAGTTCAGTTTATGGTTAAACGGTCTATAATTTTTCGCTAATTTTTGTAGAAAAAATTCTCTAATGAGGAGAACGCGGATTTTGAATTCTAAAAAGGTTTTTTTCAAATAAGCGCAAACTAGGTAACCTAGAATCCATATCTGGCTTTACTTTCTGTTTACATATATACGGTAAAGCTCAATATAATTGTTATTACGCAAGATACGAGAAAAAATTGTATACGTTGTTCATAGTGTGTCTTGGGCTGCATCTTATAAAGTTATTTTGACAATCACAGGCTGGCCCATAAGTCGTTGGCGATACCTACAATTTTTATTTAACATTCCCTATTGCATTTTTGCATTTTTCATCGAAATATGATGCATGCTTGTAAAAAAATCAATAAGCAGTAAGTGCGTTTTGGTAGCGAATTTCCATAAAATGCTTCAAAATTCAACAACTCAATTTGCTATTAACCTAAGGTTCGTCGGCTAGGAAACGAATTTTCTCGGAAACATTTAAAGTTTATTTTCGGAAAATTTTTGTACATTTTCAAACAAGTTATTTTGATAAAGAATGGTACATCGTTTGTACTATATTGGTTATACCGTTGACCAAATTGATGCCTACTTGCATTAAAGAGACATATTTGCTATTAAAAACATGTTTATGTAAATTCATTTCCATAACCCACTTGCTGCGTCCAGACTTCTTTTTCTTATGGGACACTTGTGTATTTATTAGTATATACGACCTTTCGTGAATGTATCAGTGCTTTATCATTTTGCTTTGAAACTCTCTCTTGGCATTTATGGGTAAACAGTTTTTACAACAATTTAACAATAACTATATCATTAATAATTATTTGCAAAATTCTTTTTCCAAACAGTTTTTGTTTTGTTTCTTAAATGTAACTCAGACGAACAAAAAATCAAAGCCACCTTCAGAAGAGCAACATTTTTTCCCTCTCGTTTCTTTAAGCGACATCCCTTTGAGATTTATGTGTTCAATCAAGCCAAAAGTGTACATAAACTGTAAAAGTAAAGACTCTGATTGAAATAAAGTCGAAATATAAAATAATGAGGAGAGTGGGCCAACAGAATGAGACGGGCCGATCCACTATAAAAGGGAGAGATGATTGAGAATTACTCCGTAAATTCAACTCCTGTCCTTTTCAAGGAGGATGTCGCCGTAAATTCACTGGTGAGGTTTTTTTTTCATCGCGAAAGTTATTTATTCGAGATTTATGTGCTCGAACAGACAAAACAAATTGATAAAGGGGGGTATTTAAATTTCAAGTGAATAGAATTGCCATGAATAAAGTTATATTCTTGGTTTTCATGTTTATTTCGATTTCGCACTTCGAGACTTCTTTTAAGTATTGTTTCCTTGAACTAAAAGGCTCCCAATGAACATGGGCCGATTTTACTCTTCCCCAGAAACATCATCATAAAGGAAAGAATGCTCTTATTTGTTTCCGAAGAAGTAGTCACGTTGTATATTTTGTTATTACGATACAACTTTGAGAGGTGTTTTAGTGAATTAAAAAAATAATAATTCAATAATAGAGAGCGAATTAGGGCCCCTAGAACCAAAATCCAAGGTCAGTTGAAAAGTTATATATATATATATATATATATATATATATATATATATATATATATATATATATATATATATATATATATATATATATATATATATATATATATATATATCCAACCGATAACTCAAAAAATACTCCACTATACGAAACGGAATTTGGCAATTACCTTGATTTTGATAATAGCTTGGATGAGTTCGTTAGACAATTTTGACACTCAAATTCTTTCAGGAAGAAATGCGAACAACTGTTTGAGTAGATATTATATAAGTGGTCCTTTCTACCAAATTTGAACTTAATCGGTTCAGCATATTTTGAGTTATAACCAAATAAAAAATAACTAATTTACGATATAACCTGAAATTACCTCTGAATGGGTGCTTATAATGTTAGGCAAGGTCAGACAGATATATCAGGGTTACGCTGCTATTGAAAACAAATGCTACAACTTAAACTTGAAACGAACATGCTACAAAAATATGTCACAATAAACAATCAGCGGGCTTGCCATTTCCCAAAACTCTCATCTGAATCTGAAGATATCAGAAAATGATATAGCAATAAATAACAATTTTAATGAAAGTTATTCAATTTGTTTGAAGCAATCTAGAACTGCGTTTTATTATGTATAAATATTAAGCTTCCCATTCTTCAGGGTATTTAAAAGCCATCTCCCTCTCCTTGTTAAATCTGACAATGCCAGTTAGCTATTTGTCATTTATCATTTGTTATTTTGCCAGCTGATAGCAGGGGAGTCGAATTAGAGATAAGATTCTTCTTCTTCTTTGTTAACAGACGTAATAAACAAAGAAGAAGGAGACGATAACCTGGAAATCGACTCCGCTAAGACCTCATAATCTTAGAATAAAGTATTTATTGTTTGCTTTTAATTTTAATTTTCTCCTCATGTCGTATATGGAAAATCTGAGGTAAATGAAACAACATAATATCACGCAGTAGTTTAATGTATACCTATAAACAAATGTTCAGTGTAAATTATTAAAATTTTAATTTCAAAATTTTGTATTGTTCATATTTATTTATTTCATTTTGAAAAAGTATGGATACAGCAATGGTAAATAAGGGTTGAAAAGAGTTGGTGCATCAAGTGTGTTATGGTAGTGAATTTTCGCAAAAAATATTCTAAATGGTGGTAATTCAATTTAGGAGTGGGGGTAGTTTACACCCTTGTAAGGGTTAAATTGCACTAGTTCTCATAACGACTAAACCACTTGCTTATTACAATATTTTTGTGAAATTTGAATATGATCGGATTGTCTGTTTAGGAGATAGGTAAAAAATAGAAAAAAAAAACTAATAACTTTGAAGCCCCCTGGCGGCTAAACGGTGCAACTTTGTATAGACAATAGGCATGGATGCAAAATGATAATGTTTTGTATCCTCCTACTATGTCGAAAAGCATAACTATTGGACAATTGATAGTCCCTTTATTAATCTTATTTTTAAAGGGGTAGACATTGATCCAGTCCAATCCATAGCAGGTGGTAGTGGAATTTTCCTTTACGTAATAGTAAAGGATTTTTTTACGCCCGAGGAGGTACCACCCCATACATCAAGGGGCCAGTGAAGTCCCAACGGACGTTTCCGGTTCTGGTGTATGAGTCGGTTTCCCTCATAAGCAAAAATGATGATGGCTCCTCCTTGTACAAAATATTCCGGAGGCAAAATACCCCTCCATTCGGATCTCCGGGAGTGGGGTGTACAGGGGGCGCCAACATCAAGATTTAACATATCCTTTTCGAATATATGTGGCCTAAATTCCAACCTGAACTCCGTCCACCATTTCCTCCAGGCTAACAGGCCCCAACTCCTCTTCCTCACCGAAACCCAAATCAGTGCCAAAACAGCCACTAATCAACTTAATTTCCCGGGGTATGAGCTCCTTACTTCCTTTAGATTGCATCTGCGCATACGTCCGTAGCAATCTACCCTGCACTAGACTCCCCAATTTAGAAGCTGGAAGAAAATACATACTATGGATAAAACTCTCTCTCAGGGCTGCAACTAAATTCATCTGTTGCATTTACCGGCCACCTTCTAACAACAACTTTGTCCAGCTCTTTGACTACCTTTCTGAAAAAATCGATCCATAAGGGAGAGCAGCGGAGGCCTTTGCAGTCAGCAATTCTTTAGCCAATCTGGTTCAGCAACCTACTTACTTTCCTCGTATCCCAACACACAGCTCAAATCCCTTGGATCTCCTTCTTACTACACAACCTGAATGCTATAAGATATCAGTCACCGCACCCTTGGTCGCTCAGACCACGGCATAGTCACTGCTTCCTGAGCAATGCAACCCGAGGTCACAGAGTCATCACACCCGCGTATCGTTTGGCACTACAACTCCGCAAACTGGGACAAAATGCGGGATTACTTTTCCTCATTTCCATTGGCGTCTGTCTGCTTCTCTCATCCTGACCCCTCTGATATCTCACAAAACGTCACCGAAATTATCCAAGCTGGCATGGAATTATTTATCCCACGTACACAGAAAACCTCTTTAGCCACTCAAAAGCCCTGGTTCTCTAAATCCTGTGACAAGGCCAGACTTGAAAAGGTGAAAGCTCACAAAACGCTTCTACACAATCCCAGTCAAGAAAATCGTCAAGCATTTAACGACGCAAGAAACCGCTATGTCCGCATTCTTTTTGAGGCAAAAAACTCGTTTATTAACCACATAAAAAACAAAGTCCTCTTAAGCTCCAACGGCGGCAAACCCTTCTGGACTCTTGCTAAATCTATTGGGAATAATTTCTGCAAAAGCACGTTCCCACCTCTTGTCTCAGGTAATGAAAATGTTTCTACGGCCCTGGGAAAGGCTGAACTTTTTGCTTCGTTGTTCGCCAGCAATTCTACTCTCAACCCACCCCCAAATGTTCAACCACCAACAGTCCCCAATGTCGCGCATAAAATGACGGATATCATTTTCAAAACTAAAAAGGTACGAAATATGCTCTCTTTTCTTAATACCAGGTAAGCCTCTGGCCTTGACGAGATCCCAGCAATTGTTCTCAAAAAATGCACACCAGAGCTTGCTCCTGTCCTGACTCGTCTGTTAGTTAGATATCTTATAATAAAGGCATATTCCCTAGTAACTGGAAAACTGCTCGAGTACCACCCATCCCCAAGAAAGGATCCAAAGCGCTTCCTAGCAACTACATGCCTATTTCTCTCCTTTCAGTCGTCTCTAAAGTGATGGAAAAGTATATAAACACCGAATTACTGAAATTTCTTGAAAAACACAGTATAATCCATGACAGGCAGTATGGATTCCGTCAGCGCAGATCGACTGCCGACCTCCTTTCCTTTGTCACCCATTCTTGGAACAAGTCTATGGAGCAACACGGTGAATCCCAGATTGTTGCTCTAGACATATTCAAAGCATTCGACCAGGTGCTGCGTGCCAGACCTGGTCGAATGCTTTGAATATGTCTAGAGCAACAATAAACTTCCGTCCTATAGCCTACCACCAAAACTCTGTATGTGGACAGCAAATTTTCTCTCCAACAGGAGCACATCTGTTGTTGTGGATGGCCATTCCTCTAAACTGTATCAAATTAATGCAGGAGTTCCTCAAGGTTCAGCTTTAGCCCCTACTTTGTTTCTTCTCCACATCAATGACCTCCTCTCGAGCACACCCAACCCAGTTCACAGCTACGCGGACGACAGCACCCTCCATTCAAATATACAATATTCTAAGCCTGTCTCTTTAGCCCAATTAGATGAGGATCGCAGACTCATGGAGGGTTCTGTCTCCGTGGATTTCCAAAAAATATTAGACTGGGGAAGTAGAAATCTTGTACAATTCAACCCCACCAAAAATAAGTCTTGCTTTCTTTCTCACAAGAGATACACCAGCCCTAGACCCATCACAATGAACAACCAAGTTATTCAAAGTAATGAGTCCTTTTCTCTTGTTGGCATTTCTGTGGATCGAAATCTTAATTGGCACCAACATGTCACATCAATTGCAGAAGCGGCTGCTAAGAAATTAGGTTTCCTCTTCCGGGCTCGCAAATACTTTTCACCAGCTAATCTCTATACCTTATATACTTCACAAATAAGGCCAAACCTCGAATACTGCTCCCACATCTGGGGTGCCGCTGCCGCTTCTACACTCGCTATCCTGGACTCCATTCAAAAGAGAGCTAAACGTCTCATCAGTGACCCTACCCTCACCCAAAGGCTACCATCCCTTGCCCACCGACGTGCCGTTGGTGACCTCTCTCTCTTTTATAGATATCTGCACGGGCACTGCTCAGATGAGTTTTCCTCCATAGTTCCCCCACCTGCTGCCCCCAACAGATCTACCAGGGGAACAGAGCGAACGCACCCTTTTACTGTCCAGGTCACCAGACTTAAAACATCTTGTTATCCCGGTCTTTTGTCCCCAGGACTTCCAAGTTGTGGAATTCCTTGCCGGCACATGTTTTTCCTTCTCCTCCGAACCTCCAAACCTTCAAGTCAAGAATTAACAAGCTGCCTCTTTCCTCCTTGTCAACACCCACGGTACGATAGTATTTAGGCTGTAAGCCCTCGTGGTGTGTTGTTGAAATTAAAAAAAAAAGAAGTGAGTTGATCTTAGTCGACCTAATTTTGGCTGAAAAATCTGTGGTAGGTCGGTTGTACATTAAATTCTGGGACAGCCTGTATATATATATATATATATATATATATATATATATATATATATATATATATATATATATATATATATATATATATATATATATATATATATATATATATATGAAGTTCTTCGATTGTCAGGTCTGAAAAATGTTATGTTATAAATTACGTTCTCCAAATTGTACATATTAATGCTCATCGCAGGTTTTTACTTATCAAATTTGGCTAGGTCCAATTATCATCTCTTTGAATCTAAGAAAAAGCTTCTAAATTTTCTTTTAACGAAGAGGCAATGAAAGCTGCTAAGATGATTCTTTTTAATGACAAAATTGTAAAATTTTTCACTATGTCCTTGTAGCATACAACTGCTCGAATAAAGATTGACACAAAATGCTGAAATGCTCGATGGTGGAACAGCTTTCTTGTAATCAAAACGACGCTAAGTTGAGGCGAAGCCTTTTAAATTCACATTATTACCCTAAAATGCAAATTGTGGTCTCACTAAGAATATCTATTGAACATAAGGGCTTACAAGAGATCAGAAAGATATCAGATATTTCAACATTAAGGCTAAGCCTTGTGCCCGTAAATGGTGGACGTGACAGCCCTTCAGTATCTCAGACGTCGATTCAAGGAGTTGGGACTTGAATACGAAACTGTATTTCGTTCTAAAATTCTGGTGCGCCGTTCAAAAATATTTGAATTTATATGGGATCTTAGCATCAATTTTTAATTCAACACCCTTCTAAATGTCGTTTTATTTTGCGGTTAACTTAGAAACAGTCTGGACGCAGCAAGTGCGTTATGGAAGTGAATTTCCATAAAAATGTTTTTAATAGCAAATATGTTTCTTTAATGCCAACAGGCATTAATTTGGTCACCGGTATAACGTATTTAGTAGAAACGATGTACCATATTTTATCAATATAACTTATCGTTTGAAAATGTACAAAAATTTTCCGAAAATAGACTTAAAATATTTCCGAGAAAACTCGTTTCCTAGCAGACGAACCTTAGGTTAATAGCAAATTGAGTTATTGAATTTTAAAGCATTTAATAAAAATTCGCAACCAAAACTCACTTCTGCGTCTCGATTTTTTTTTAAAAACATGCATCATATTTTGACAACAAATGCAAAAATGCAATAAGGAATGTTAAAAAAAATTGTATGTATCACCAACGACTTATGGGCCACCTATGATTGTCAAAATAAATTTATAAGATGCAGCTTAAGACACCCTATATGTAAACAGAAAGTTAACCCGGATATGGATTCTAGGGGGCCTAGTTTGCGCTAATTTGAAGAAATCTTTTTAGAATTCAAAGGTCGCGGTCTCCTCATAACGAATTTTTTCTACAAAAATTAGCTCAAAATTATAGACCGGTAAACCATAAACTTAATTAAAACTACTGCCAAAACATCAGAGAAAGGGTCTATTATTGAAATACATTTTCTGTAAGTATGTTAGTAAAATGAAGGGCAATGATGCTTGAAGCTGAAATGTAAGGGTTTGCAAAACACTCTTTACATAATCTGTAATTCTTTCAGGTTTTTTGCTTAAATGTTGCCAATTTTGACGTTTAAAATCGCGTCTTTGACATTTTCAATTTTGGTACGTATATATATATATATATATATATATATATATATATATATATATATATATATATATATATATATATATATATATATATATATATACTGTAAAAGGCTATTATTAGGTTTATTAACCTTTAATTATTATTTAGTTTTAATAAGTGCCAATTGTTATGGTTTTATGGGGTTTAAATGTTTATTTTTGTATACAGTTAGTCTTATATATTGATTTTGTAAAAGACCACCTTATATATATATATATATATATATATATATATATATATATATATATATATATATATATATATATATATATATATATATATATATACATATATAGTATTTTAAGTTAGATAATAATTCATACAGTGTTTATTCACAAATTACGTAAATTTAATTTTTATTTGTGTGTAATGAGGTGTTTATTAATAAATGTTTAGTAATTGTGGGTTTTCTGTTTTATTTTAAATCCTTATGTGTTTATGTGTAATGTTGGTGGCTTATTTTTTAATACTGTTAAAATAGCAATGGATATTTTATATATAAGTATACTTGGCTTTTTAATTTGCCCTGGGTGCTCTGCTGTGACTCTATCTTCAGTAGTCGGTTCTAATTTTGAGATAATAGACAGCTATATACAAATAAATCTTATATTTAATTCAGCCCCAAAGAAATACGTCATGTTATCAAACAGTAACAAATACTTTTATTTTAAATTATGAAAAATTCTAAAATTTTGTGTTAAGCGGATCCTTTATTATTAAATTTACGAACAAATTTTACTATTCATTGGATGACATTGGATTATCATCGTTTCAGTTGACAAATATTGTTCTTTAAAGTTTTTATTTGATACACTTCGCGCCCTCTATGATTCAGTTTTTGAACAATCCTGCGAATTTGGTTTGGATTTCTGTTTATATATTTAAATCTGTGCTGTTACTATAAAATATTTATTGCTTGACAAAAGTATTGACAGTTTGTCTATGTTTATACTTAAAAGGTTTTCCCTTCTGGATTGATTTAAACAAAATAATTGGATTTCGATACCTTGTATCCGATGGTTGATTCTTTGTGTAAGTTTTGACGTTATTTTACCATAATATACTATTCATTTGGTTGCTTTTCTTGTACTGGATCATTTAATCTATTTCTTCTGTTATTTCTGGGAATAAATGGGTATTGTTTACATACAAAATTTGTTTAAATAATCAAATCCATTCTGGAAGGGAATATGACGCTTGCTACTTGGCGTCCTATCCAACAACAACCTCTTAGTTAAAGCGAAAAACGGATATTGTCGAAAAATTAATCTCGAAGCCTGTTTCCTGTATTGGCATGGCAAGTTTTCTGGAAATTATTTTTAATGTTCACTGTTCTCGTTTGTATTGGCCTTAGCTGAATATACTCTCTAGCCAGTGTAGTATGGAAATTATTATTTTATCTCTTGACAGGTAAGACTAACTTAGAAACCCGCCAAGTTCAAATCCTGTACCCTAGTTACATTCTTAACATTAAAATTACTAAATATACAAATGACAGTGGGATAACCTCACTTATTCTAAATATAAAACAATTATCCTACATTTAAAACTAGAACACTTTTAAATGTTCGAATCTTGATTGCAAGTCTCTCAACATCACTGTTGTCCTTTGGGTTTTAAAAATACACTTTCTTATATAGTATACAGAGTATTCTTCAACGTATCTTATTTTAAAATACATTTGAAGGGTGCAGGAAAAGAACAGGCTTAGTCACATTTTTACGAATTTTGAGATATTGATGCCATCGATAGCATATTCCCTGCCCTACAATACGAGCTAACGATACAGGAATACAATTGGTTCAGTCACAAGTTACACAATACATTATAAATGCGGTACATTCAAATAACAGGCTCAGTCCATGCGCAAATGAAAAAAAAAAGCCGAGTCCTTAGTTAAGATTATAAGTCGGGTTTTGTTTTGGCTTCCGGTGACGCGTGTGTCACTTGCTGCGAATGAAATATTGTAAAATAAACGACTAGTTATCGAACACTGGTAATTTAGTATTTTGTTTACAAACAAACATAATGGGAGATAGTGACAGTGATGAAGTGAGTGCAGGTAACATTGTTAACAACGCGAAATTAACACGGAAGAGGAAAAAATACGGTGGACTTGCAGAAGCCAACAAAAAACTTAACCTCCAAAGCAGGGGCGTGCGGTGAGATTTCAAATAAGGGAAGCAATTCTCAGAAACTTACCTATTTGTAGTGTAATTCAATTCTTCTGTCGTTTTTGGCAAATTTTAATAATGTCGTTATAAAACTGTGGATTCTGGGACATTTACTGGACGAGTTTATTTTCAACTGACAAAATTGAAATTTTGGAAACTCTTTCCTGTCCTGTTGAAATCCTAACAAAACTCTTGATACGTTTCAATGTAAAAAAATTCGTTCTAAAGATGCACTAGTAGCAGGAATTGTTAATACTAATTCACATAATTTGAACACTTCAGAATATGCATTTTCCAATTTTGATTGTTTTAAGAAAGTTAAGAGTTCACTCGCGTTAGTTTTTGTGCCTACAACATCGGTTTCATAAATGACTGTAAGTTCTGATCGTAATAAGGCTTTGTCAAAAGAATGTCCATGGTGGTGAAATAATGATTTGAATGAATCTTCTGGGAAAGGTATCCATTTAAATCCTCCAAAATTACACAATTCAAGAAATTTCAGGTCACTAAGATGATCAAATCTGCAGTTAATTTGCTGCTGAATTTGATCTATGATTTCGTAGAAAAGGCGCCGGTAAGAAGTTTGAAGGTCTCCCACATTATCAGTGCGCAGACGCTTTCTTCGTGGCTACACTTTACATTCTTTAATATGATATATAAATTGGGATAAAATTAAATTTAATTTATGAGCACAACAGTGTACAAATAGAGCACTGGAGAACGTTTCCCGCACTTTAGCTTGAAGACCTCTTAAATGTCCGGCCATAACAGCAGCCCTATCATAGCTTTGAGCACAATTTTATATAGAGCGTTTGCGGTACGATCTTCTGTCACATTTTTAAAGCCTAAAAATCTTTCTTGTACACTCCCATCCATTTTTACGTAACGTATTAATACAGATAGTTGACTTAAATTAGTTACATAGGTTGTTTCATCTAGATCAATAGCAATGAAACGAGTCTGTTTAATTTCAGATTTAATTCTGTTCAAAATAATAGTGGCAGCAGCCGAAGTTAAGTCATTCTGAATGCGATTTTATGTCCCGCGAAAAACGTTAGACTGTTCCAAGTGATTTTTTAAATAAATGTCGTATTTGGCTATTAAAGAAACTAGGTCTTGAAGGTTTCCTCTATTTGCAGATGTAGTTGTTTCGTCATGATGCCGGAAACCCAATTCATGCTGACACAACATCAATAAGTCATTTTAATATGTTTCTGTTTTTATCAACCAGTTCATTATGTTGGCGATGACTAATTTATATCTGCTTGTCAACGGCGTATTCAATTTGCGTTTTTGCAAAGACACTTAATTTTAAAATGGTCTGTAAATGCGCTTTAGACATAACATGTCTTTTTACTACTTTACGTAGATTATTCAAGTCGGAAAACCCACTTTTATTCCACACCCCCTTTTCAGTCACAAATAGACTACCAGGCCAACAAAACAGTTTATTCCTGTTTTCACAACCCGTTAACCATTCATATTGTTTATAAGTTTTTTCCGCGTTGAAATGTCGAGAACATGTTTTAATTCCTGGGTTTAAGTTTTTTACAGCAGGTTTCGGCCTACCTTTATTAATAATAGCAAGTTTTTAAGCAAACGGTAAACCTGAAAATCCTTTGGTTATCAAAAACACACAATACAATCACAGTTATTATTACCACTTGTTTGTAAAGTTTGTAAATCCCCACCCCCACCGACGACGCTGTTAAAAGCTGATCTACTAGCAGCCATATTAATAATCATAAAATGCCCATGTATTTAACATAGTCAACTGCTTATATCTACGAAATAATCAGAGACATTCACTTTGTACGTGCACCGGGTCTTCCCAGTACAACACGTTCTAAAAAAATTCACTAAAAATACGCGTACATACGTCGAGCTAGGGTTTCTTATAAAGTTGCCTGCTGACTACGTGTATTTAACCGAAGTCATTGCAACTCGTGCTGTTCGCTGGCGCATTTACTGCGACGGCGTCCTTGCTAGGAGCGTATATACAAATACAGTATGATGCATAATAAATAATTATGTGTGTGAGCTTGCGAAATAAAAATTGTAATAATTAAATTAGTTTCAGAGTTTGAAATTTAATATTTAAAATACAAAAGGGATTTCAAATAATGCGGTTTAGGTATGTAGTCGTTATTTTAAGGGAAGCAATGCTTCCCTTGCTTCCATGGACCGCACGCCACTACTCTAAAGCCATGTTGTGGGCAAGGACTGAAACTGCCGGCTGAAATGTTTTACGGTAGTTTCCAAAGAACGGAGGCAAACGATATTAAAGGAATTTAATTTATTGGAGTCCACTGACTTACAAAATGCCTACTTATGTGGACTGATTACTGTACTTCCCATAAAAAGAAGAACGCCAAGGAAAACAGAACAGGAAGCTAGATTTAATGAGGCTACCTATAAGTTTACAGTTCGAAATGTTGTTAACGATATCAGCAAAGATACAGTAGTGTGTAGGAAGGCATTTATGTCAATTCACGGTATAATGAAGGGTAAGATAGAATACCTAGTCAGAAATTTAAAACTTGGTTCTATTCCAAAGGATGGTCGTTCTGGTATATTGCTGATATGGTATATCTTCTGATACTTTTTATGACGTTTAGGCGAAAAAAAGAGAATGTTTTTTTCGCCGATGCGATACTTCTACACGCTGTGGAACTAATAATTAAAGTTTGGCTGTAGTTTACTTGTAAAACTTCTAAATACCTACATCCCTTTAAAGTTTTTTGTTTAGACAAAAATTAGCCGGCTTCATAGAAATATCGTTCTGTAAAACCCAGTAGAAACTTTTCCAATAAAATATCGTCCTCACTCAAAAAGAAAAACGATTTCCTACTCAGTTTCGACACAATCATCGGTAAAAATGATGTAGCAATCAATATTCTGCTTAGTTGTGAAATATAAGTTATTCATAGAAACGGGCGCGGTGCAGCCAACTTACAGATTGTTTTCTTTTGATAAAATATGCTTTCAATATTGTTCTGGCCACTCTGAAAGATATTGACGGTTGAAAAACTGTAACTTCGGAAGGTACAATCGAGAGATAAATAAACGGGAAACAATTTGTCTAGCCAAATTCAATTTCTGCTGGGAATAAGCTGCAGACACCATTGAAGTAAAAGACAGCGCCCATGAAATATGGAGTTAAATGCATTGTTGTCGTATTGCAGTTTCTTGTTGGTTGTATTTTGTAGAACATTCATTGTGTTAATGGCAAGTTCTTGCACTGTGTGAGGGAAAATTGGAAATTGATGGCAATTGTGATGGAAACTGTCTGCAATGCTGTTAAGGTTGCTTATTCAGAAACTTCAAATTTACAGTCTGTATAGAATAAACGAATAAAACTCTGGGCGCAGCAAGTGCGTTATGGAAGTGAATTTTCATAAAAATGTCTTTAATTAGAAATATATCGCTCTAATGCGAGCAGGAATCAATTTGGTTACCGGTATAACATATATAGTAGGAACAATGTACCATATTTTATCAAAAGAATTATTTGAAAATGTACAAAAATTTTCCGAAAATAAACTTTAAATGTTTCTGAGAAATCTGGTCTCCTAGCCAATGAACCTTAGGCTAATAGCAAATTGAGTTATTGAAATTTGAAACATTTAATGAAAATTCGCAACCAAAACGCCCTTGCTGCGTTCATACAAAACTTTTCCGAAAATAAAGTTAAATGTTGGTTTCCTAACCAACAAAACTTACGTTAATAGCAAATTGAGTTATTGAAATTTAGAGGATTTAATGAAAATTTGCTACCAAAACGCACTTACTGCGTCCAGGTTTTTTCTTACAAACATGCATCATATTTCGATTAAAAATGCTTAAATGCAGTAACGAATTTGTTCTACGAAAATTAGATAAAAATTATAGACCGTTAAACCATAAACTTCACTAAACCTGCAGCGAAAGCATCAACTTAACTAAACCGACAGCCAAAGCATCAGCTAAAGGGTCTATTTGAAATTAATTTTCTGTAAAAATTTCAGTAAAATGAAGGGCAATGACGGTTGAATCTGAAACTTAAAGGTTCGCAGAACACTCTTGCAACATTTTCTTTTCACAATCCGTATTTGTTTCACGTTATTTGCCTAAACATTGCCAATTTTGACATTTTAAATTGCGAGTTTGACGTTTTAAACTGCGAGTTTGACGTTTTGAGGATAACTTCAAAATTTGTTGCTTTAGCTGTCCGTAACTTTTTTGTCCTTAAACTTAGAAACCTAAATTTTGGTATATGGCTTACTCCTTATACAAATACGCGTACCAAATTTGGTTACACTCACTTTGTTATTTCCGGAAATATGAATTCTTTTAAAAAGAAAACACAAAATTTTCCGGGAAAACCTAGTCCGATTTTCCTGCCTAACGAACTTATCCAAGCCACTTTCAAAAGGAATGTATTCACCAAATTTGATCAAGATCGGTCCATTATTTTTTGAGTTATCGGTACGATATATATATATATATATATATATATATATATATATATATATATATATATATATATATATATATATATATACGGATCTCACCATAAGTGAATTTTTAAAGAAAATTCACTAAAAAAGAAAATTTGAATCACCAACGACTTATGGGCCACCCTGTAATTGTAGAAATATTTTTTAAGATGTAGCTCAAGACACCCTATAATTAATGTATACAATTTTTTTCGTATCTTGCATAATGACGGATGATCTTTAAAGATTTTTTACGAAAATTCGACAAAAATGATATACCATTAACCGATAAACTCTAAAGCCAACATTACTGCCAAAGTATCAGAGAAAGGGTCTATTTGAAATGCATTTTCTGGGAATATTTTAGTAAAATGAAGAACAATGACGATTAAAACTAAGACTTCAGACTTTGTAAAACATTCTTCTTGAGACATTTTCCTTCCAAAGCTCATATTAGTTTCAGGTTAATTGCCTAAATATTAACAATTTTGACGTTTAAAATCGCGATTTTTGGCGTTTTGAGGAAAACCCATTTTTTTAATGCCTGTAACTTTTTGTCCTCTAACCTACAGAGCTAAATTTTGGTAGGAAATTTACTTATAATGACGTAACCGCGCGTATGAAATCTGGTTGCCATTACTTTGTTAATTCCGAAGATATAAATTTTTTTCAAAAGAAAACACAAAATTTTCCTGGAAAACCTCGGCGGATTTTCCTGGCTAACGAACTTATTCAAGCCACTTGCAAAAGGAAGGTACACACCAAGTTTTATCAAAATCGGTCCATTATTTTTTCAGTTATAGGTGTGATACATAAATATATATATATATATATATATATATATATATATATATATATATATATATATATATATATATATATATATATATATATATATATATATATATATATATAATATGTATATATAAACATATAAAGTCTGAAACCGACCTCGGATTTGGGTTCCAAAGGTCTTAAATAGCGCTCATTTGAAGAAATTTTTTCAAAATTCAAAAGTCGAGATCTCTCCATTAGTGAATTTTTTTAAAGAAAATTCACTAAAAGTTCAAAAGGTATCAGCGTATTCTTTAGTGACTTGTATATTTTTATTGATTTTTGTTGTCTTCACTTAGTGAAACCGTTACATACAAAACACAGACTTGAAAACTACCTCTTTGGTTTCACTATTGTTTTTATTTTTCTGTAAATGAAGAACGTAGCCAGCGCCTAAGCTAACTGGAGCAAGTGGCCCCTTCTGACATCTAGTCTTATCAAGAAGAGAACCGGGTCACTAATTAAGTCAGAGAAAAAGTCTCGATGTCTATTTTTTCTATAAGTGAAGATGACAACCTGTGACGAACACTGATAAGTAAACTTGGAAAACCCAAATCACCACAACAATTTAAAAAAAGTTCGAGACGCAGCAAGTGCATCATAGTAGTGAAATTTCGTAAGAATTGTAGACTATTAGTAATGTGTATTATTAAAGCTAATTCTTTAAATTTAAACTGATCTTGGAGATTGGTTTTAGAGGTATCAGTGACTTTCAAGCGGTTACTTAAAGAAATTTCTATTTTCTATGGAGCTAGAAAATTAAAATTTGGTAAAAGCTAAGAGTAAAGAAAACCATAAGTACCTAGGTATTATACTTATATTAGTTTGCGGTAGGTATAATATTTCTTCTTGAAATAATTTTGTTTCATTTTAGTAATACAGGTGATTCTTTACGAGTTCCTATTAGACGTTTTGGAGAAACTAGACCGATTTGGATTCTGAAAATTTGTAGTATGTAGTTCTCTAATATGTCCAATCCATCTAAAATATTTAGACCATCCCGCGACTTCCGGTTACATCGGAAGTGGACACCAACTCGCTTATTTTAAATGGAACGCCCTGTATATTATTACAGATTCGGATACAGCTGATCTTGAAAATTTTCCCAATATACGGTTTTGATACTTTATACTGAGTGTTTCACGAGATATGGCCGTTTTTATTACAAAAGTATGTCCCATTCAACGCCCTGTATCTTATTAATGGATGCAAATCGGAAGTTCTTTGTTATGCATAATTTTTTTCATTATTGTATATTTTAACTTAGTACACACAATCTTCCGACAAATTGATTGTTGTCTACGGGGTGATTAAAAACGTATATGCGCAGATATCTCTTTTTTTTCAAATAGATCACCCTGTATATTATGATGCCATGCCATTGGCATCTTCGAATTTTGTTAATCATTACCTATACCCAAACTGTACGGTTTTTGAGATATTCAGCTTCGAAATATGCAAGATGGGTATGTATTATGATTCCTGTAGAGTGTCATGGAAAATAGCAAACAGTAACTAAATTTTCAGTTTGATAGTTATGTTTTGAGTTGAGTTATACAACTAAGTGAACTTTACTTCTCTGCACAAAAATTCAGTTTGATCGCAAAAAAGCAATGGCAAGATCTGAGTACTCAAATCAGGATTTTATCAATCTCCTACAAATTCACGGAGAATGCCGCCGGATGTCAGCAAGAACATGTCGTGTATTTGCAGAACGATATCCAGATTTACCTCCACCTTCGCATAAAACTATTGATGCCGTTATTATAAACTTACAACAACATGGATCATTTACAGCAAAAAATGTCAGAGCAAAATGTGAAGTTGATAATGAAGAGAATGAGGTGAATGTTTTAGCGTTTCTGACTGCATATCCTAATGCCTCTATAAGATAATTAATGCGTCACTTGCGACTCTCATTTTCAACGATTCAAAGAATTTTGAAAAAAGATAAATGGATACCTTACTGCTACAGCACAGTAAGCACTTATTTGGAAAAAAGAGTCAACTTTTGTGAATGGCTTATGATGCAGAAAGATAAGGATGAAATTTTTTTGAATAATGTCATTTAGGTTGATGAGGCGAAATTCACGAATAACGGAATGTTCAGTAGACGCAACTGTCACTACTGGGCTTCCAAAAATCCTCATGTAACCTGGCGAAGAGGATTTCAAAATAGGTGGTCCTTTAATGTATTCTGTGCAATAAAAGGTACGTAGACATGAAAGTTTTTATTCAAACTATTTTCCAACAGACTAAGTAAGAAGTACGGCTTACTCATTTTCTTAAATTCTAATTCCATATTGTGAAATTCAAGGTAACACAACCCACTCGTTATTATTATGATTTGTTATTATTTCCAGGTGATCGAATTTTATGTGTCCACTTCTATGACGAGAATCTTACTGGGGAACGTTATTTAGAAATATTGAGGACCGTCATTCAACCACAATTAGCTGGAATGTCAGTCGCGGAAAGGAATCAGACATGGTACCAGCAAGATGGCGCGTCACGCACAGTACCAGAGCTGTTAGTGATGCACTGGAACGAATGTTTTCTGGTAGGAGGATAGCAAATAGAGGTCCTTACGTCTGGCCCACACGTTCTCCGGACTTTTCACCCCTAGACTACTTCATTTGGGGATTCATAAAAAATGTAGTGTATGGACACCCGGTTACGACTAAGGAAGACATGATCAGACGAGTTCGAGATGCTTTTGCGTTGCTGACATCAAACCAGATGGAGCAGGCCATCTCTGAAATAGCTTAGCGAGCAAATAAGTGTTTGGAACAGCAGGGGGATGTCTCGAGCATTTATTATAATATGTATATATATAATTTTCTCATATTTCAGTGTTCAATTATTTGAATTTTATTTTTAATTAGTTTCGTTGTTTAGTTCAGTTGGTTAATTTGTTTGTTGACGTAACTGGTTCACAGTGTGGTAAGTTTCTAATAACGGCATCAAGTGTTTAATAGGAAGGTGTAGGCAAGTCTACATATGGTTCTACAAATACACATGTTCTTGCTAACATTCGTCACAATTCTTCGTGAACTAGTAGCAGATTAATAAAATCCCAATTTGAGTACATCATATTGTTTTTTTTTTTGAGATCAAACTGAATTTTTGTGATTAAACTTGGGTTATTATTTACCTACTATTTGTATTACTACTATAAGTATTAAGCTTAGAATATAGGTAGTTGTTTTATATTTTGAAATTCTAAAGTATTAGCGGAGTCGATTTCGAGGTTATGTGTAGAACGTACACGTTTCTCTCATGACTCCTGTCAGTTAACAATTGACAAACAATGGTGTTGTCAGATCAAATTAGAGACACGGAGATGGCTTTTAAATAGCGTGAAAATAGGAAGCTTAATATTTATACATAATAAAACGCAGTTCTATATTTATTTTAAACAAATTGAATCAGTTTAATTAAAATTTTTAATTATTTATATTTTTCTGATATCTACAGAATCAGATTAGGGTTGTGTAACTGTCAACCCCGCCCATTGTTTATTGTGACATATTTTCGTAGCCTGTCCGTTTAAAACTTCATTTGGAAGTTTTCTTTACAATGACAGCGGAATTCTGATTTATCTGTCTGATCTTGTATAACATTATAGGCATCCATTTAGAGGGAATTTCAGCTTACATAGTAGGTTATTAATTTTTTATTTAGTTTGTTATAACTCAAGATCTACCGAACCAATTGAGTTCAAAATTGGTAGGTAGGGTGTACAATGTGTACGTGCTTGAAAAGTTTTAGTTTAATATTTCTAGTAATTAAAAAGATATTGCGTTTTCAAGCAGTTTTTTGCATTTGTTTCTAAAAGTATCCGATTGTCAAAACTGTCTAACGAACTCATCCAAGCTATTAACAAAATAACAAAATGAAGGCAATTGCCAAATTTGGTTTCGATTGGTGAAGTATTTTTTGAGATATCGGTTGCTGTGCTGATAGTCAATGTTTTGTTGGTTTGTAAACAAAAAATTGACTATCAGAACATTTCTTATCGGAATGAGAGAAATGCGGTTTGTTATTTCAGTTTATCTGTCGGTTTGAGTGAACACTAGAACAAAGTGGTGAATTATACACGTTGTGTTCTCTCATTATTTATTCTGACAGGAGACGAATATAAATAGCTCACATTTTGCCAAAGAACTTCATAAACATCTGGCTGAAAATGGAGAAAAGTAAAAGTGTTAACAAGTACTCTCAAGACAGGACGACTGCACTCCAAGTTTTCTAAAGTCTCGCGAAGCTTTTTAGTGCTTTAATTTTTAACTGGATCAAAAAATTGTTTTGTTTCGTTCGAGTTCTCACAAAGTTGGAGTGGTCCATATATTATGCACAAGGGAAACTCTGCAATAAGTGAAATATCGCATAGAAACGGATTACGTTTCACTCTTATAATATTTTTTGTATTATAAATAAACTTTCCCAAACAATTACGAATTATTAGCAAGTAATTAGTAAATGACAATTACATTAATAAAGGGTGCCGCATTGAAAACGAAACAGACAGATTTGCGTCCAGAGAAACTTTTTTAAGAAACGCTGAAACACGTCAATTTTAATATTGAGGGGGCATGTTTCGACATAAAACTCAACTTTGTCACATCAAACCCTTAAGGGTGGTGATAACAACCCTTATATTTTAAATAAGAAACATGGGTCGAGTGTTACATCATTTGAAAGCTCTTTCTTTTCTGAATTCAGAACAGTATTTTTTTGGAAGCTTTATCAATTCGTTTAAAAATTATTCACAGTTGAAGATGCAAAAACGCATTTCACTTATTTCGATAAGAAATGTGCTAATAGTCAATTATTTGTTGGTTTGTAAACAAAAAATTGACTATCAGAATATTTATTATCGGAATGAGAGAAATGTGGTTTATTATTTCAGTTTATCGGTCGGTTTGATACTTGATAGTACCACCGAAAATTAATTTCGCAATGGTGTATTCTGTAGAAGAAAAAGTTAAAATAATTACTCTTTTTTTCAAAAACGATGACAGCGCCAACCGTACCGCAAATTTGTTTAATGAACGACATCCAAACAGACATGTTAACAGAAAATACATTTTGGAGTTGGTTGCAAAGTTTCAACAAAGTGGTTCAGTAGCCAACAAAAAACGGGATCCTGAACGTGAATTTCCGGTTAGAAATGAGACTACTGAGATTGAAGTTTTAGGACAAATTGCTGCTGACCAAACTTTGAGCACGGAAAAATTGGCCACTGTTTCAAACATCAAAAGAAGAACTATTCAGCGAATATTGAAACATCATAAATTTCACCCGTATCTTGTACAACAACCGAATGAAAGTGATTTTGATCGGCGGCTGGAGTTTGTGAAGTTATGACTGCACGAATAGCTGATAACGGAAACCTTCTAATCAATATTTGTTTTTCAGACGAGTGTACGTTTTTATTAAACTCTATAGTCAATCGTCATAATTGTGGTTATTAGGCAGATAATAATCCAAGAAATTTTCACGAAGTCCACACTCAAACTCCAGAGAAATTGAATGTCTGGACTGGCATTTTTGGTGACCGTTTAATCGGACCAATTTTTCTTGATGGGAATTTGAGTGGCGAAGCGTATTTGGAGTAACTAGAAGATATCGTTTACCCTCTACTAATTGACATTGTTAAAAATGATGATCGCTATAAAGAAAATCAATTCGTGTTTCAGCAAGATGGAGCTCCTCCGCATTTTCCACAACGTGTTGGGGAGTTTTTGAACAAAGAGTTTCCAGATCAATGGATTAAGTGTAGAGGTGCTATTGAGTGGCCCTCTAGATCACCGGATTTAACCCCTTTAGACTTCGTTCTATGGTGCCATTTAAAGAGTAGAATTTTCGCAACAGTACCGGAGTCTCTGGAAGAATTATGACGACGCATTGTTCAAGAATGCCGTCTAATAACTTCACAAATGCTCCAGAATGTCAGAGCTCGCTTTGAACAAAATTTGTACT
The DNA here is from genome assembly GCA_964006375.1 of Tillus elongatus. Classification (NCBI taxonomy): domain Eukaryota; kingdom Metazoa; phylum Arthropoda; class Insecta; order Coleoptera; family Cleridae; genus Tillus; species Tillus elongatus. The sequence continues at coordinate 16,421,665 of OZ023264.1, forward strand.
TTTGTATGGAAGCTGGTGGTCAACAATTTAAACACTTACTTAACTGAATAAACATTTTTGAACATTTGGTTTTGTCTCTCAGTTTTTTTAAAGAAAAATTGACTAATTAGTGCATTTCTTATCACAATGAATAAAATACGTTCTTGCAACTCCAACTGTAAATAATTTTTAAACGAGTTGATAAAACTTCCAAAAAAATTTGTGTGCTGAATTCAGAAAAGAAAGAGCTTTCAAATGATGTAACTCTCGACCCATGTTCCCTATTTAAAATATAAGGGTTGTTATCACCACCCTTAAGGGGTTGATGTGACAAAGTTGAGTTTTATGTCAAAACATCTACCCCTTAATATTAAAATTGACGTATTTCAGCGTTTCTCAAAAAAAATTCTCTGGACGCAAATCGGTCTGTTTCTTTTTCAATGCGCCACCCTGTATATATATATATATAGACATAGACATAGACATAGACATAGACACATTTATTTGACCACTTTTTACACTTAAAAATTCAATAATTGTGGCAAGTCGAAATACACTAACAAAAAATCAAAGTTTTAAAAGTACAAAGCAAAATACACACACATATAAATTAGTTAAAATTAACTATACAATAAGTGAACCTTGTAAAATACAAATTACTACCTGTGCGAGATACAAAGACTATATCACTATGGAGGCATCCATGTACTCACGGACTGAATAATAAGCGTTTTGCTTAAAGTAATACTTTATAGCATTTTTAAATTTCCCATAATCTAAGCACTTTATGTGAACTGGTAGCTTATTATATAAGGCGATATGCAAAGAATTATTTACAGATTTTTGCAGTCTAAATCTCTGCGGTCGTATCAAACCAGCCGATCTTGTACTATAGTCATGGTATGCAGAATTTAGCTGATAATCGAATTTATCCCTGTGTATATTTAATAACTGACTAAAGATGTATATCGTGGGAAGAGTCATGATTCCCAGACTAATAAAGTATGGCTTACAGTGTTCACGGCAGCCAACTCCAGCAATCAACCTAACCACTTTCTTTTGTAGCCTGAAGATTTCTATAGAATTTGTGGAATTTCCCCACAAATGAGTGCCATACGATAGGTGACCGTGAAACAGGGAGAAATAGGCTGACAGAAGTGAACTTCTATCAACCGAATTCCTCAATCTCCTGATCACAAAAATTGGGACTGACAACTTACTCTTCAACTGAGAAATATGAGCATCCCACTTAAGGGCTCCATCTATAGTAATGCCAAGAAGATTAGCATTATTTTTCGCCGACACCTCCGGAGTTGTGGAAAATATTACCGTAACAGTTTTTTCTGTGTTTAATTTTAAGTTGTTCTGTGTAAACCACAGTTCTGCCAACTTCCCAGTAGAGATCATTTCAACGTTCAGCTTTTCTGGGTCGCAGCTTTGGCAAATAAGCGACGTGTCATCAGCGTAACAGACGCAACGACTCCGTGACATAAAACCGAATAAATCGTTTATGTAGACTATGAAAAGTAGCGGCCCCAAGACAGAACCCTGCGGCACCCCACTTCCCACAGCCCCAAGATTCGATATTTCCTCGTTAAAAAACACGCGCTGCTTTCTCATATGTAAGTATGAACTTATTAACTTTAACGGCGGGCCCCTAACACCATATCTGAACAATTTCTCAATCAGCAGGTCATGGGAGACACAGTCAAAGGCCTTGCTTAGGTCACAAAGAGTAAGGCCAACATGATTACCCACCTCAAGACCCGCAACTATATCCCCAACAACCTTGCTGACTGCCTTCACAGTGGAGCGCCGCCTTCTGAAACCGAACTGACAGTCACTCAACAATTCCCCACCTTCAAAATACTGGCTGAGTCGTTTGTGAATTATTACCTCAAATATCTTTCCAAACAGCGGTACAATAGAAACAGGGCGGTAATTATCCAAGCAATTTGCATCCCCTTTTTTTAGCAAAGACATTACCCTGGAAATTTTAAAACAATCCGGAAATGTCCCCTGAGATACACAAAGGTTAAATATATGTGTCAACGGCGACACCAAATATTCCTTTACTTCCTTGACAATAATGCTATTAATGTTATATATATCAAAAGCATTTGACCTTTTAAGATAAATAATGGCGTCCAAGACTTCACTTTCTACAACCGGCAGCATAACAAAAGAGCTACAGGCCATCGGAATGCCAGAAATTAGCTGTTTTTGTAGCTCCAAGTTTACTGGTAGAGTTTTTACAATGTCAGCTGCCACCGATACAAAAAATTCATTCATATTATCAGCTGTTAGTTTGCTATCCAATGTTGACGCTCTGTCAAAGTTTCGTTCATAATTTATGACCTTCCAAACGTCCCTTGCTTTATTTTCTGAAGTGGCTATAAAGTTACTAAATGCCTGTTTTTTTGTTAATATTATGGCATCTCTATAGTTCTTCAATAACAGCTTGTATACTTCCCTATCCGAAGAGTCACCAGTTACATCAGCTATAACCTTAACACCTGAAACACATGTTCTCATATCTCTCAATTCCTGAGTAAACCAATGCACAGGCGGTTTATCAGAATTTAAATGTGTCAGGGGAAAATTGTGAAGTATGAAATTCTGACAAATATTGGTTATACCTGTGGCCAAATATTCAATATTGTTTGACTCATAAAAAAGAGACCAATCGATGCCCTCAAGATAATCTTGGAAGTCCTGAATCCCCCGACAAGTTATCTTTCTAACCTTTCGTTGTTGCCGTTTACTATTCACATCTACTTTTACTTTAATAACCTGTCCGTAATGGTCAGAGAGGCATGGATCAACCACTGCGGCAGTAAAGCAACGCTCATCGATATCTGTCAATATATTGTCAATACAACTACCAGACCCATTAAAGACCCTAGTGAAACCCGAGATTGTAGCTGCTATACCATAACTTTCAATAATGCAGGTTAGATCTGATAACACTCTAGAAAAACCGGCAAAATTTATATTGAAATCTCCTAAAATTATAATTTGCTTATACTTGTCGTTAAAATCATACAATAACTTATCTAGCATACTTAAGAAAATCTCAACGTCACCCAGGCAAGACCTGTACAAACATATCACCATTATTTTTTGGCTAACCAATTCAACTGCACTAAATTCACAGTCGATCTCCCTTGAGTAGCGTTCAACGTTAAGTACTTTACAATTCACGTCAGCCCGCGCATATACACACACACCTCCATGTACATGATTTATTCTAGAAAATGCAGTCATCAACTTATATTTACTTACATTTAAGCATTTTAAGTCATTTGTCTTGCACCAATGTTCACTTATACAAACAAGTGCATAGTCACAATCGCTAAGGTAAAATGATAACTCATCAGTTTTATTACTTAAACCCTGTATATTAATGTGAAACAGACTCAAAAAACTTACATTATCATCACATTCGCTCACCCCACATTTTGAGTTTTCTTTCTGATATGAAAAAACCTTCCCACTCTAACATTTTGTGGCCAAATAGAAGAGTCCAAGAGTTTATCACCACTCTCCCTAAGGACCCCAACCTTGAAAGACGAATAAATATCTGGATGCTTTGAGTCAAGTTGGGAGCATGTAACCTCCGGAAACATCCCACCCAAATAGTCCTTAAGGTCCTGTTCAGTCGTCTCAGGCTGCAATCTATAAACATGGAAATACGAAAAACTAGGAATTGCCCTTAACTTGCATTTAGTTTTCAAATCATTTGCCCCAGTACCAATCACAATATGCGCCTTCTTTCCTCCATTTTTAGTCTGCATATGCATATCAATAACTGAACCATTCTTAGGTAAATTTTTGACCGTTTTTAATTGGGGATCAGTATATTCTTTAAAAGTTCTATTATTTGAGCTGTTTACAACCAGAGACCTCTGTCGTACGTTTTCTTGTCTCAATGTAGACGGTTTAGCAGCAACTTCGTCCAACCTTTCCACACGCTGTTGGCGTTCGTTATTATCACTACTTACTACAGAATCAAGTAAAGTACTATCGTCGTTCATTTCATTTAATGTAGATGGCGGCGAGAAACAAGCATTGCCATTATCTTTTAATAGCATTATATTCTTTAACATTTGTTTCTGTTCAATTAAACATTCAATTGTCAACTGCTGATTCTTTATCACTATGTCTTTTTGACTGCATAACTTGTTAATAATTTCAAATTTGGATGAACGAATACTTACAGTTTCTACAACAGTGTCCATACTTTCACCCGACGAAATCGAGGAGTCAAGTCTTTCTGAACACAATTCACACTTATTAGATCCACCACTGTCATAGCTTTTTATAAACTGCACCAGCACATCACTAACTACCGTTTCAGGTAAAGTACGGTTTATTATTACATCGATTAACTCGTTCTTTCTGAGCTTATTGAGCTCGGCCATTAAAACGCCTCTGTTTACATCCGCCATGTTTTATCTCCTATATATATATATATATATATATATATATATATATATATATATATATATATGACTGACCTGAGCTTTGCTCTCCGTGGTTCTGCTTGTTTGTGTTCGAAGACGCCATGACCAACCCCATGGTCTAGTGTGTTCCTGTTTTTTCCCAATATATTTATGTAGGTGTATACCAAAAAAGAAGAAATAAAAAAATAAAAATAAAAATTTTGTATTATGTTAATTAGATAGATTAGTTAAAAATTGAGAGGTAATATTTTGGGTTATATATACAAAAGGAATTATAAAAGAATGAACTGGAACTCCAGGTATAATAAAACATGCTATTGTGCGAATGGTATACTGCCGCAGCCAAAACCTTCTTTTAATTAAAAAAAAAGTATCAAGGGTACTCAATAAAAATGTTATTAGTATCATTTTTATTATTTTTGCTCGGACAGTCAGTGTTATCCCTAACTTATCCGATGAAAAGTTCCGCGACAACAAATGCATTTCAGAAATTGAGATATCGAGAAAATCCTGCTGGTCAAATAAAAGAATTATAAAGAATCGGAACCTGGGAGAAGAAAATGTTCAATAATGAAAAAATAATCAACGTCAAGGCGGGTCACGTTTTCTATGAAAGATATAAAAACAAGCTAGGAGTATGCCCAGATATTTACAGTACGTGCCCGGCTTTCTTTAGATCTTACTCAAGGAGAAATATTTTACAGACAGTGACAACTAAAACGAAACCTGAGAAGCAAAACACATCTTGAAACTTTAAGCATGTCTTGTTTTAGTTTCTTTCTTGTCAGCACAGATATTTTACCTTTATACCCTACTACTTGCACATACACATACAGTAAGATAGCAGTCTCCTCTATTTGTCTGTTGATTGACGTATAATGGCGACGGTTATATTGAACAGCAAAAAATGTAATCAGTAGCCTTATTATTCGCGTAAAACTTAATCTGTCACTATTATAATTTTTTCATACCTTAATGTTATAGTAAACATCAATAATCAAAAAAAAGTTCGGGACGCAGCAAGTGCGTTATGGTAGTCAATTGTTATTAAATGCTTCAAATTTGAATAACTCAATTTTCTATAAACCTAGAAAGTTGAATTTTAGTATGTAGTAAGGTCTCTCCTGAGGCACAATATACATTAAATTTCATCAAAGAAACTCTGTAATTTTCGGAGAAAAGATATTTTTTTTTAAAGAAAACTCAAAAATTTCCCGGAAAACCCAACCGGATTTTCCTGGCTAACGAACTCATCCAAGCCATTATTAAAAGAAAGGCACTTGCCGAATTTCATCGAAATCGGTTAATTATTTTTCGAGTTATGGGATGGAAACCTATATATATATATATATATATATATATATATATATATATATATATATATATATATATATATATATATATATATATATATATACATATATATATATATATATATATATATATATATATATATATATATATATATATATATATATATATATATATAAACATATAAAAATTGAAACTGACCCCGGATATGGGTTCTAGGGGTCCTAGTTGGCGCTCATTTTTTGCAAAGTCTCACCATCGATACCTCTCTATTAGTGAATTTTTTTAAATAAAAATTCACTAATAAACAAGAAATATTTGATTTTAAAGCTTATATACGAGTTTGAAAACGAGTTTGAAAATCGTCGCTAGTTAAAATTTTGTCACGTGACCATAACCGCTCCGGCTATTCGTGTGACGTCATATGCTCCAACTAGTCACGTTTACGTATACCACGGTTTCGTGTTATATTATATGTGTAAAAGTATAAAAAATATTAGATTTTAAAGCTTTTATAGATAGATAGAGCTGATACAATGTTTCAGATAGACACGTCAATAAAAGTATAAAAATAGAAGAATCAATAAGTAAAATAATGTACAAAATTTTCACGTAAATACAAACAACCACACACTATATCACTGTGAATGACACGCCAAAAAGACTAAAAGTAAGAGACATCACAACAATTATGATCTTAAGTGATTTTCGAACTCACCGACAGAATAAAAACACTGTGAATACAGATACTGCTTAAGCTCCCTCTCGAATTGCGCCAATCCCTAATATTCTAAGGCAGCAGATTAAAATAATAACAACCCGCATACAACGGCGACTTTTTATAAAATGAATTATTAGGTTTATTCATATATATATATATATATATATATATATATATATATATATATATATATATATATATATATATATATATATATATATATATATATATATATATACTTGGTATTGGAGGCTTAAACACTCTCACCACTCTAGATGCAGCCCGTACAACTGAGAAATTTAATTGCATCAATAAGTCTGGGCAATCAACTTTACCATGAAACAAGTTATGCAGGAACATTACAGATGCAAAATAAGTTTACTGTTTGACAATATACAAAAATCTTCCGAAAATAAACCTACAATGTGCCCAAAAAAATGGTTTCCTGGCCAACGAACCTTAGGTTAATAGTAAATTAAGCTATCGAAAGGAACATTTTATGAAAAATCGCTACCATAACGCAGTTGCTGAGTTCCGAATTTATTTTCTTACAAACATGCATTATCTTTCGATGGAAAATGCAAAAATTACCATACTATAAGGCGTGTTCGATTAGGAAAAAAATGCATCAGCAGCAAATTATGGGCCACCTGTGATTGTAAAAATATTTTTATAAGATGCAGCTCCAGACATCGTATAATTAACATATTTTTCTTTTGTCATATCTTGTATAATAATGGATATTTTGAGCTTTACCCTAGAAATGTGTCACCTGTATATATTTGAAAATAGATAAAAACTGAAACTAACCCGTATATAGGTTCTATGGGGCCTACTTCGCGCTCATTTAAAGAAATCTTTTCAAAATTCAAAAGTCACTAAAATTTTATCCAACTCCATGAGTAAAATTGTGATGGCCAAAAATAAATATGATTGTAAGAAGAAGAGCATGTCTACATTTGTATTACAAATGTCAGAAAAAAAATACTTATTTACATGTCAATTTGAAAGTAGATCTGACATTTATCAAAATAATTTGTCAGTTGAATATGACATGTACTGTTGCCGTGGACTATCATTATGCACTATTGTATTACGCCGTATAAGAATCTTGTTGTTTTTTTGGACTACGAAAGCTTATTTTACTGTAAAATCATTTTTCCATCCCTTAACCTGGAATGGTTTTCGTTTCATATAACGTTGTTTCATTATAGCGTCACAGAAGGTTTTAGAATCTAGAAATTATTCTATTTTGTGTGAATTTTTTCGTTGCATACCTAGAACAAATTGTATTTTCTTTCAATTATAAATGATAATTTTAAGTTAATTCCTATATTTTCTGTGCCCAATGTGTTGAACGGATGCGAAAAGGGAGAAGGAAATTTCATTTAAAGTTAAAATGACGAAGAGAACTTTATTCCAGGCACGAGCGTTGTTTCCATTTTTTTTTCAATATTAATAACATTTATGGGTAAATTAGCAGATTAGCGTATTGGTCGTTTTTCGAAAAAAAATTTCAGAAACATACATAGAGGAACCCCTTTATGCATTAATCATCGGACAAATGCTGTGATCCCAACTCCACAATACATTTAAGAGACCCAAAGTCAATTTGAGGTTATGTGCAAGGTAAACATGCTACAACGGAGCTATAAATGCAAACTGTAAAAAACTCACCTTGCAGAAGTCCATAGAAAGGAGAAACTACTTACCAACACCGTTTCTCCATAAAAAACTTCCACATTATTGCACAATTGAAAAAAAAAAACGCTACATAATAAGCGTAATCTGATTCCTTAAAATTAAATAAATAAGTGAAACTGCTACCAAAGCATCACATAAAGGGTCTATTTTAAATTAGTTTTCTGCAAATAATTTAATAAAATAAAGAACAACGAAGATTGTAGCTGAAACTTAAGGCTTTTTAACTTCTTTTACGACATATACGCTGCATAGCCGTTCATGTAAGTTCTCTATCTAAAACATGTCAATTTTGACGTTTAGAATCGCGACTTTTTGACGTTTTAAGAATAAAAACTTAAAAGCTTATAACTTTGTTTTGTTTTAACGTAGAGATTCAGATTTTGGTGCATGGTTTTCTTTTTATGATATAAACCCTCGCACCCAATATGGTTTCCCTAACTTTGTTATTTCCGGAGCTATAAAAATTTTCCGAAAAAAAAAACGCAAAATTTTCCGGGAAAAACTAGTCCGATTTTCCTGGCTAACGAATTTATCCAAGCCACTTGCGAAACGAAGGTACTCACCAAATTTTATCAAAATCAGCGCATTATTTTTTGAGTTAGCGGTGTGATACATAAATGTATAAACATACATATATATATATATATATATATATATATATATATATATATATATATATATATATATATATATATATATATAAACATATAAAGTCTGAAACCGACCACGGATTTGAGTTCCAGGGGTCCCAAATAGCGCTTATTTGAAGAAATTTTTTCAAAAACGCAACGTGGGCACTAAATTTAAGGAAAATAACATGATGATATATACCTATATATATATATATATATATATATATATATATATATATATATATATATATATATATATATATATATATATATATATATATATATATATATATATAAACATATAAAGTCTGAAACCGACCACGGATTTGAGTTCCAGGGGTCCCAAATAGCGCTTATTTGAAGATATTTTTTAAAAAACGCAGCGTGGGCACTAAATTTAAGGAAAATAACATGATGACCTTTACGGATTACTACAAATTTGACTTAAAAAAAAACCCTTTGTTGTTTGCAAAAACTGGTTGGAATTGGGTTGATTAAAACAAAACGATCCAAGCAATTAATAATGAAAAACTCTGGACGCCGCAAGTGCGTTATGGTAGTGAATTTTCATAAAAATGTTTTTATTGCAAATATGTGTGTTTCCTTTTTAAGAAAGCAGGCATCAATTTTGGTTACCAGTATAACCTATATAGTAAAAACAATGTGCCATGTTTCATAAAAATAACTTTATTGTGTGAAAATGTAAAAAAAATTCCAAAAGTAAACTTAAAGTGTTCCCGGAAAAACTCGTTTCTTGGTCAACCTTATAGATTAATAGCAAATTGGGCTATTCAAATATGAAGCGTTTGATCAAAATTCGCTACCATAACGCACTTGCTGCATCCAGAATTTATTTTCTTACAAACATGCATTATATTTCGATGGAAAATACAAAAATGCAATAACATAAGGCGTGTTTGATTAAAAAAAAAAAAAAAGAAAATTTGTATCACCAACGACTTATGGGCCAACCTGTGATTGTAGAAATATTTTTTAAGATGTAGCTCAAGACCCCCTATAATTAATATATACAAATTTTTTTCACATCTTGTATAATAACGGATATATTGAGCTTTATTGATTTCTTACGAAAATTCGACAAAAATTATATAAACGATAAACTCTATAACTCAGACTACTGCCAAGCATCAGAGAAAGGGACTATTTGAAATGAATTTTCTGGAAACATTTTAGTAAAATGAAGGACAATGACGGTTGAAACTAAGACTTCAGGGTTTGTGAAACATCCTTCTTGAGACATTTGATTTCCATAGCCCGTATTAGATTCAAGTTATCTGCCTAAATGTTGCCGATTTTGACGTTTTAAATCGCAATTTTGACGTTTTGAGGAAAACCCCAATTTATTGTTCTTTAAATGCCTATAACTTTTTTGTCTTTTGACCTACATAGCTAAGTTTTGGTACGTAACTTACCTATAAGGATATAAACCCGCGTGCCAAATTTGGTTGCCCTTACTTTGTTAGTTCCGGAGATATGAATTTTTTTCAAAAGGAAATACAAAATTTTCCGGGAAAACCTGGGCAGATTTTCCTGGCTAACAAACTCATTCAAGCCATTTACAAAAGGAATTTATTCACCAAATTTAATCAAAATCGGCCCATTATTTTTTGAGTTATCGGTGTGATACATATATATATATATATATATATATATATATATATATATATATATATATATATATATATATATATATATATATATATATATATATATATATAAACATATAAAAATTGAAACTGACCCCGGATATGTATTCTGGGGGGCCTAATTAGCGCTCATTTGAAGAATTTTTTTCAAAATTAAAAAGTCGAGATCTCCTCATTAGTGAACTTTTTTAAGAAAATTCACTAAAATGCCTGCCATATTTATAATTTGGCAGGTACATTCCCTTTGTAAATAATTAATTTTTTTTCTGGAAGACTCTGCAACTTTAATGAAATTTGTTACACCATTTTTTAAAGAGGCTTGTAATACTTACATATATCTACCAAATTATAAATTTCTCGCTATTGCTATAATTTCTTTAGGCAATCGCTGAGACCTCTAAAACCGATATCCAATGTCTATTTAGAATTAGTTTTAATACATTACCTTACTAATAGTGTACAATTCTTATGAAAATTCACAACTTAAATGCATTTGCTGCATCCTGAACTGTTTGTAATTTTCAAATTGTCCATAAGCCTATAACTCCAGGAGAGAATCTGGCAAGTAGCAAACTCCGTTTACCAATAAACGTTGAGAGGTCTCTTGAACTTAATGATGTATTGTCGCATCCTAGTATCTTGTGCAATATATCCTGTATACATTCTGTAACAAGCAGTATTATCGGGAGATATATTGCTTTGTTCATTATACAGTAAGTAATTTCCTTGCTCTCCTGCATTTTCCATGCATCAATCGCTTGTTTAACATGAAACTGCCATCATGTTCAAATAGCAGACTAAACAAGTGAAACAAAGAGATTCTCAACTGTCAAACTTAAATAGCAGGAGGTAATTTTGTTTTAAATTTAGCCTAAACTCATTTGTGAACGATCCAGTTTATAAATTCCATCATAATGCAGTCTACATCGGCGAAACCTCTTACCCCTTTACCGCCTGATACAGGAAACATATTTCCACATTTGTAAATGACCGCCTTGGACAAATTTACATTTACAAAAATTATTCTCAGTTCTTTATTTATTTATTTATTTATTTATTTATTTATTTATTTATTTATTTATTTATTTATTTATTTATTTATTTATTTATTTATTTATTTATTTATTTATTTATTTTATTTATTTATTGAATACATGCCCAACAGGATTATCCCATTAATAGGGCACCATACAAAAATAACAATATGTAACAATATGAACAAAAAATACTTCTAAAAAATCTAAACTAAATTAAACTAAACTACGAAACTAAAATACTGTGCAAAACATCACAAGGCAGAAATTCCACAAAACAGTACATATAATGCTCCTAATAACCGACAAAGTAAGATATAGCCACCCTACGAATAACCACAGCCTTATCCGAATAAAAGTCGCACAAGTTTGCAATGTTATTAAAGTCAGAGCTCATTGTGTACACAGGTGATTTCATATACAAGTTAGTCCTTGGTATTGGAGGCTTAAACACTCTCACCACTCTTGATGCAGCCCGTGGAACTGAGAAATTTAATTGCATCAATAAGTCTGGACAATCAACTTTACCAAGAAACAAGTTATGCAGAAACATTACAGATGCAACTTTTCTACGTGAATACAAACTGGGTATGCCAGCTTGCATCAGCAATTGGCCATGATCACATCCTCTCTGTGGGTAGGTACCAGATGCCCTATATACAAGGTGTTTTAAAAACTTACGCTGAACATCTTCCAGAGCACCAATATGAACACTATAAAAGGGATCAAAAACCAAGCTACAATATTCAAGCCTCGATCGAATGTAGGCAAAATAGAGAATTTTCAAGCTATCCAAATTGGAAAATGATCTGCTATTCTTTACAATAAAACCCATCAACTTCAAACAGGGTGCTGTAATTGTTTGAATATGTCCACTTAAATGTTCATCATATACAATGCCAAGATCCCTGTGCGTTTCAGTCCTAGCCAATGGTATACCACCCACTTTGTAGGGAAAAGCTATACGGCTGGTTTTTCTAGTGTATGTCATCACTTTGCACTACGAGACATTTAATTCAAGTCTGTTCTCAACACACCACAGCTGCAAGTTGTCAAGGTCCACCTGGAGTCTTGAACAGTCACCAATATCGTGAACACTGGAGTATAACTTGAGATCATCGGCAAATAATAGATGATTATCAGAAACTATAGAGCTTATGTCGTTGATAAATAACAAAAAGAGGAGTGGGCCAAGATTGGAATCCTGTGGAACGCCGGAGCTAGCAGTGAAGGATTCATACTTATATCCATTATAAAAAATATATTGCACACGGTTAGTCAAGTAGGATCCAAAGAATGCTATCAGTCGTCCATCAAGCCACGCCAAATGCAGCTTGTGCAGAAGTGTTGAGTGGTCAACACGATCGAACGCTTTGGAAAAGTCTGTATAAATGACATCTACCTGACCCCGTCCATCCAAAGCTTCACTTACATACTGTGTGAACAGGGATAAATTCGTCAGTGTTGAGCGCCCCTCCATAAACTCATGCTGGTATTGTGACAAGCAACACTTCACGGCAGGATAAATACGAGCATACACAACTGCCTCAAAAATTTTAACAAAATTACATAGGATAGCTATAGGCCTGTAGTTGCTGATCCTCGAACGGTCTCCAGACTTAAAAACAGGACAGATCCGAGCAACCTTCCAAACCACAGGGAAGCAATGTGTGCGCAGCGAGAAGTTAAATAGGGTTCTAAGGGGTTTGAGAAGAGCACGCGCACAGTCCTTAATCAAGAAGGATGGCACCAAATCTGGTCCAGCAGTAAACTTGTTCTTGAGCTTCCTAATGGCTTTAAGAATTTCCTTATCACCAATCACTATCACACTGACTGCAATATGCCATGGTCCAGAGGTATCCATCATTTCAGTGATGTATTAAGGGCGGTACACACTTTTAAAATAGTTTCCAAAACAGTTAACAATTGTTTGGGGCTTATTATAAACCATGCCATTTTCGTCAGACACAGTACTTGGAATGTTACTTGCTCGCCTCCTTTCCTGTATGTGAGACCAAAATCTAGAGGGATCAATCTTAAGAGACTCTTCAGTTCCACGGACATACTCAGTATATGCCTCTCGTAGCTTGTTTTTAACTATAGATCTAAGAAGACTATACTCTGCATGATCACTATCACGTTTATGCCTCCTATATCTTGCATAGCACCTCTCCTCATTTTTTATATCATTTATTATTTCATTAGTAAACCAGGGAGGAAATGTTCTAGATGACCTTCTGCACTGAGGAACATGTTGTTCAAAGATAATGTAAAGTCTGCCATAAAAGTAACTACAAGCCTCATCAGCGGTAGTAAATGACTCCAGTTGAGACCAATCTTCATCAAGTATTGCAGCATACAGTTCAGGGTAATTGGCCTTTCGAAAGTTGTAAGAGACCTGATTGTTACATGGAAAGTATTTAGGACCATTGTAATTTTCCTGAATTCAGGAAATATGCCTAAAGCAGGGTGATATGAATCTTCGGGCACTAGTGGATCCATATCATGGAGAACCGAGCAATTACAACTGGCAAACACAAGGTCAAGCAGCCTATTGTTTCTATTGGAAATATTACTAAACTGTGACAGATTTAAAAAATCATGGATAGCTTTGGTTTTAGGATCAGTAATTTGCCCGTAAATAAACTGAGGTGCATTAAAATCACCTATAATAACTAAATTTTCCAACAGCGGAATGACAGACTGTTCCAGCACATTAAGGAAAAGTTAAAGCTGCGCTGCTGACACATATGGTGGTATATATATATATATATATATATATATATATATATATATATATATATATATATATATATATATATATATATATATATATATATATATATATATAACCACATGAAACCCAATCTGATCCAAAGTGCACCTGCACGCAACAATATCAATAACTGGTACTGTCTCTAGAATAGCAGATAAATCCAATTGAGCCACCAGAACATCACAATGAATTGCCAAAAGTACTCCACCAGATCTTAAAATAGGCAGTAAATAATCATATAAAAAAACTATATTTTTGTAATAGCAGAAGCACACATAACTTTTATAAGCTTTATAGATAAACAAAAACATTGTTACCAGTCTTCTGTTCTGCTGCAAATATCGACACCTAATAGGGAAAAAAATGATAGAACGACTTAAGAAAATTGTTAAATAGTTTAGGCTCAATTGAGGTGAGTCTTGAATAAACAGCAGGCAACGTTAACGCTCCAGCAATCTCAGGGTTGAAAGTTTTTCTTTCGACTTCAGTTGTATATTTTTGGAAGGAAAATTATTTAATAAATCAGATTATAAGGACGTCAGTAGCCTTAAAGGCCCGCAGTCGACTGCGAACACTAGATGGCTGGTGTTTATTTCCGACACAATTAGATGAGCGGAAAAGAGAAGTAAACGTGTTAGGTAACGCTTGGCCTAAGAAGTAATTGTTACTATAAAAAATATCACTAGAATGATGAAAATCAAGAGGCATCACCTCATAGGTACGTCCCGTATATTTGCCTAAGCTTTAAATAAGGAGCCCAAAATTTATACAACCTGTCGAACACGTAGTAAACATTAACCAAAGGAATTCGCTCGCCAAATTAAAGTTTTCGTTATATATTAGAAAAGAATAATTTGGATAATATACCTATATAAATAAAATACTTGCAAAAATAATTAGGTTAGTGTATAAATAGTTTAATTACTGAGTAAGATTAAGACATATACGTTATATATTATTTTGCTGGTGCATCGATATTAACTTAAACTACTTGCTAAATTTAATTTTTTTTATATTTCAACAACACATCACGAGGGTTTACAACCTAAATACTATCATACCGTGAGTGTCGACAAGGAGGAAAGAGGCAACTTGTTAATTCTGGACTTGAACGTTTGAAGCTTCAGAGGAGAAGAAAAAACATGTGCCGGCAAGGAGTTTCACAACTTGGAAGTCCTCGGGACAAAAGAGCGGGAATACCAAGGTGTTCTATGTCTGGTGACCTGGACAGTAAAAGGGTGCATTCGCTCTGTTCCCCTGGTAGATCTGTTGGGGGCAGCAGGTGGAGGAACTATGGAAGAAAGCTTCTCTGAGCAGTGCCCGTGCAGATATCTATAAAAGAGAGAGAGAGAAAGAGGTCACCAACGGCACGTCGGTGGGCAAGTGATGGCAGCCTTTGGGTGAAAGTAGAGTCACCGATGAGATGTATAGCTCTCTTTGGAATGGAGTACAGGATAGCGAGTCTAGAAGAGGGAGCACCCCAGATGTGGGAGCAGTATTCGAGGTTTGGCCTTATTTGTGAAGTATATAAGGTATAGAGATTGGCTGGTGAAAAGTATTTGCGAGCTCGGAAGAGGAAACCTGATTTCTTAGCAGCCGATTCTGCGATATATGTGACATGTTGGTGCCAATTGAGATTTCGACCCACAGAAATGCCAACAAGTGAAAAGGACTCATTACTTTGAATAACTTAGTTGTTCATTGTGATGGGTCTAGGGCTGGTGTATCTCTTATGAGAAAGAAGGTGAGACTGAGATTTGGTGGAGTTGAATTGTACAAGATTTCTACTTCCCCAGGCTAATATTTTTTGGAGATCAAGAGACAGAACCCTCCATGAGTCTAAGATCCTCATCTAATTGGGCTAAAGAGACAGGCTTAGAATATTGTATATTTGATTAGAGGGTGCTGTCGTCCGCGTAACTGTGAACTGGGTTGGATGTGCTAGAGAGGAGGTCATTGATGTGGAGAAGAAACAAAGTAGGGGCTAAAGCTGAAATTTGAGGTGAGGCTGAACTGGAGTGATATAACATTTTAGGGTTTATTTATTAGAAAACTGTTAATTTCGTCAAACATCTCATATTATGTGCTGAAATTAAATAAGGGTTGAACGTGTGGGAGTGGAATATTGTTGACAAAAATTTGGAAATTATATTCTGCTAAAAAGGCGTAAAAAATCTCAAAACATATAGAAAACGTGATTCTGGAACGATTTTTTTTTGTCTGTCGGTATGTCGGCATGTACATCTGTCTGTTAATAGGCGCAATAACTTTCGAACGAATCTTTAAATTTGGTATCCAGTTAGCATCCGACACAGGAACGCCTCGAATTGTTTTTAGGTGAGATCGCTTAAGGGGGTAGGGGACAAACAATGGGTAATTCGGTGAAAATTGACATTGTTTCATTAAAACTCCAGTAATATACCGTTTCAAAAGTTTATGGGCACAGGAATACACATATTTTTTTTTGTGGTCAAGTCATAGGCCCTAAATTCATTCCATAAGAACGTGTTTTTTAAGTGAATAAATTATCACAGCTGTGTGGAAGTCGTTATTCAATTTGCAATACTATTAGTGAATTTTTATTTTAAAAAAATCACTAATAGAGAGGTATCGATGG
Organism: Tillus elongatus; assembly: GCA_964006375.1. Taxonomy (NCBI): domain Eukaryota; kingdom Metazoa; phylum Arthropoda; class Insecta; order Coleoptera; family Cleridae; genus Tillus; species Tillus elongatus. The sequence goes on from OZ023264.1 coordinate 16,438,572, forward strand.
CGAGACTTTGCAAAAAATTTTTCAAATGAGCGCGAATTAGGACCCCTAGAACCCATATCCGGGGTCACTTTTAATTTTTATATGTTGAGTTATTCAAATTTTAAATTTTCTTTCGAAAAACATTTTTCTCTCCGAAAATTACAAAGTTATTTTGATGAAATTTGGTGGATATCTTGCGCTAGGAAAGACCTTACTACGTACCAAAATTAAACTTTCTAAGTTTATAGAAAATTGAGTTATTCAAATTTGAAGCAGTTAATAAAAATTCACTACCATAACGCACTTGCTGCGTCCGGAGATTTTTTTATTGTATTTTAATTTTAACCTACACTTTTGCAATTTAAATTATTGTAGATTATTCTCCAATGCTGCTTATTGTTGGTCGTGTAATCTCAAGTTGGAATGCTGAGGTCCCAGTTCATGGATGTGACAACTAGATTACCTAACATACGCATTATTTCACAACAATCGGATCGATTGTCTTATCTGAATACGATTAAATGCTCATCAGTCGATGATTTAGCACGAAATGACAATCTAGTTGTAGTTTGATTGATTTGCTGGTTTTAGCTATACAGAGAGGCTATTGAGAGACAGAGAGGCTATCGCGAGGGTTGAGGATTGAAATAATCCTTGTTAGAGACACATATAAGCAAATCGAACTAACTGTAATTTGTGGAGTTCCGTATTTAAACTAAGTTAATGCTCACAAACTTACAAGCAAGTACTCTTCATCGAATTAGTATATCCTCTATTAATTTCAGTATTCAATATCAATTTTAAACACTATGTGTACCACACATGATAGAAAAATTATTTATTTGACATTGTTTCTATGAAAAAAGATTATCAAAGCAGTAAATAAGTGTAGAGATATAGCAGACACATAAATATAATGGTGTTGATATTTGACATTCCGATTTTAATTGGCGGCCGTTTATGCCAATCTTAACTAAGTGTTGCACTACAGTAACAAGCGCCTCCGTGGCCGTGTGGGAAAGTCGGTTCAGACTTTCCAATACGGACTCGGGGGTCGACGGTTCGAGACTCACCGGCGGCGGATGATTTTTCAAATCACTGTCGTCGTTGAGATCGGGCTCAAGGTGGAGGGTAGGTTAGTTTAGATGAGCAAAACGGGTCAGCAATGGCCTAATTGCCAGTAAGCATCTTACCTTTACCTTTTTACTACAGTAACAAGTATTAAGTAAAACTTTAGCGATAAGTTTTGGCTTCATTATCGCGCAACGATTCTTCATTGAAGAATGCGTATATATTTTGGAGACTTGATACTAAAATGAGGAATATTTTGCGGAAACTGCAAGAAAATGCCATACGCATTTGTGAAGAAATGCGTAACGGTTATTTTTTATTTCGATAAAAAATGCAATAAAATAAGGCTGTTCGAAAAAAAAAGTAGGGATCACCAACGACTCATGGGCCAGCCGGTGATTGTCAACTTAATTTTATAAGATGCAGCTCAAGATACCCTATAATTAAGTTATACATTTTTTTCTCGTCTCTTGTATAATAATAATTATATTGAGCTTTACCGTAGAAACGCCTGTATGTATTTAAGCATATCAAAACTGAACGTAAACCCGGATATGGATTTCAGGGGGCCTAGTTCGCGCCTATTTGAAGAAATCCTTTTAAAATTCTAAAGTCGCGGTCTCCTCATTGACGATTTTTTTGTATGAAAATTAGCTAAAAATTATGGACCTTTAAACCATAAACTTAACTAAAACTACCACCAAAACATCAGAGAGAAAATAACTAACCTGTTGCATATCGGCCCCTTTTGTAAAACTTCGATCCTTTATATGTGTTGATAAAACATAACAAACACTGTTTAGTCCACCCACTAACATTAATAAAGGAACAATTTGCACTTTTGTATATAAAAATGTCCCAAATAACACAAATAATTTGCTACTGAAACAGATAAACATATAAACAATCTCATACTATACGACAAACGTCAGTTACAGCGTCTAACAGACCTGCGCAATAATATCAAATGTTCTGTTGCCAGGAAACGCCATACTAGATCTCATATAAGCCAGGTTTGCCATTGTCAATGAAACGCGGTAAAATAAATGTTTTAAATTTGAATAGCTCAATTTTTTGTAAACCTAGAAAGATGAATTTTGGCGCATAGTTAGGTCTTTCCTAAAGCAATATGTACACCAAATTTCAACGAAATATCTGAAAAAAAAATTTTTCGAAAGAAAACTCAAAATTTTCCCGGAACGGAAAACCTTGTCTGATTTTCCTGACTAACGAACTCATCCAAGCTATTAATAAAAGAAAAGCACTTGCCGAGTTTCATCACAATCGGTTAATTATTGTTTGAGTTATCGGTTGGATAGATACATACATACATATATATATATATATATATATATATATATATATATATATATATATATATATATATATATATATATATATATATATATATATATATATATATATATATATATATATAAACATATATGGGTTCTAGGGGCCCAAACTCGCGCTCATTTGAAAAAATGTTTGCAAAGTCTCACTATCGATACCTCTCTATTAGTGAATTTTTTAAATAAAAATTCACTAAAAACTCTATAAAGTCGCTATCGGTAAACAATTCTTTGTATTTATTTGATAAATATTTTGAATATAATTTTTGAAACTCTGGCGCCATGTGTTGTATTAAGGTGGGCTTTGTTCTATTATAGTCTTTGATAAATGATTTTTTATTGTTGCTGTTAATTTGTTTCTGTTTTAATTTTCTGATGTTTGATATACCATAGCTTTTATTTATTATGTTGATTTGTGTAAAAATTTCACATGCATCAGCACAAATATATATTATTTTAGTATTATTATTACAAAGAAAGATCTTTGGCGATCATAAGGATGACACAATGATGAGCCCTGATAAGAGCCAAAGCGGTATGGTGGCTAAAGTGCATCTAACAAAACCTTTTATATAGCTAAATGTAGCTCTTTAATTAAAGGTAAGCCTAACTCTGTATTTCTAAACTTACCTCTAAAGCTGGATTTAATTTCTGTTTAAGTTTAGGTCGAGACTTGTACTTAAACATTTCTCGGCCTGCGGGGGATGCAAATAAACTGGCTAAATCTGGACTCTGAAACAAACATTTCTAATAAGTAGAGATTATACAACTTGTAATAAATGTACTGTTAATAGATTTGCTCTGCAGTTACTTCTAAGCTGTTTGCTGCTATTACCTATAAATTATTAGCTTCTATTGGACTAAATTTACCTTTGCGGCCACCCAAAACTAATTAAAAAAATCAACAGTTACGACAAACAGCTTAAGTAACAGCTGTCTTAAAACTCTAGTTAAAACTTTTGATAAGAAATTTGAACATATTTTTCACACAGTGCAACAAAAAAAGCTTCTGGAAGAAAACTAACGATTGAAAACAACTGCTCCCCTGGCTAGTACCACTGACAAACGAGATTCAAACAGACGTATCAAACAAGTACGACCCATCCTACAAGAACTCCGCAGCAACCCTTGGGAGGAGCGCCTGCAAACGCTGTCCGCCCAAAACAATTTCATCTGGAACATGGCAAAAGCCCTTCGCTCCCAAAAACTTCCGATATCTCTACTTCATGGCCAAAACGTCATCGTATACACGGATGCGGACAAAGCAGGTGCATTCGCATTCGCGGATCATCTGTAGTTGCAATTCAGCCCGAATTATAACAACGTTGATCTGACGCAGGCGGCAAGAACGCACCGTTCTCGGGAGTGCGCTTCACGCCAACCCGCACACAGACATCGAGCCCACTACTTACGAAGAAGTTTCCCAAATACAGAATACGTAGGTATGCAAAGTAGGCTGAAAAATCTCCATGCCATGCTGCGATTTCAACATTTTCCTTCAATGTGGAAACTTGCCGACATTATTAATATCCCAAGACCCAGCAAAGACCCGCTGTTCCCTTAGAACTACAGGCCCATTAGCATACTGGCTGCCATTGGCAAAATCGCCGAAAAAGGAATCCAGAAAAGGCTAGCCTTATTCACCTCTGGGAACCATATTCTTTCGAAGGAGCAAATACTTTTCAGACACCAGAACTCCACCACAGACCAAGCCCTTCGAGTGGTGGAAAACATCATCGAAGGATTCAACAAAAACAACTCAATTGATGCACTATTTCTCGACATTGTTCAAGCCTTCGACAGGGTTTGGCCTGCAGGCCTCCTAAACAAACTTCTATTATATAATTATTCGCTCCCTGTGATACTGCTAATCAGGTCATACCTGCAACAAAGGACGTTCTAGGTCTGGAAACCAGATCTAGAACCTACTTAGCCACGGCTAGCCCGGCGCAGGGTTCTGCTCTCTCGCTCTGCTGTAAAATATATTGGTCGCAGGCATACTGACACCGTCACTTAACGTGACATATGCACTGTACGCAGACAACACTACCATCTTCAGCAGCTCCACTCAGCTGAGGATAACAGCCAAACGTCTATAGACCACCGTAGATGAGCTGCAAGGCTGGTATAGGAAATCATATCTAGCCATAAACACCGATTAAAGTTCAGCAGCCATATTTTCCAATAGGAACACACACATCCCGAACACGTATCATTAGGCAACTGTCTAACTCCCTGACAAGACCTCGCTAAATACATCGGGGTCTTTCTCAGCATTTAAAAGGAAAATGAATCAGCCACGGCTGGCCTCCCGCAGTTTTCTGGTATCTCCCGACTGATGTACAACATGTTTGTCGCAGACATACAGACACCGCCCCTAAACGTGACATACCCACTCTACGCAGACAACACTACCATCCTCAGCAGCTCCACACAGCCACGGATACTAACCCAACGTCTACAAACAGCCGCTGCAAAACTGGTATAGAAAATCATGTGTAGGCATAAACCCCGACAAATGCTCAGGAGACCTATTCTCCAAGAAGAGACACACATCTTATGATAACATATCATTAGACAGCCGTCTAATTACCTGGCAAGACTTCGCCAAATACCTCGGGGTTGTCCTCGACAAACGGTTAACATGGTGCCCCCATGTCCAACATGCCCGGCGGAAAGCTTCAATGTTCATCTCGTAGTTCTTTCCACTTCTTAACAGAAGTTCAAAATTGTCTATGAACAATAAACTCATCATATACAAAGTCATAATCCAGCAAGCCTTGACCTATGCATCCCCTAAATGGGCCACCGCAGCCGATACACACATAAAGATCCTTCAAATCATCCAGAGTAAAATTCTGTCACCGGAGCTCCATGGTTTATCAGAAATGGCCAGATTCACTCTGATATGAAAATGCCTTCGATTCTTGAGTTTATAACTCAACTATCCATGTTTACATTCTGTTTTTGCCGCGGGGGCGTTATCGGGTAAGTATAAACTTTGGACGATTATGCCTATGTGGAAGCTGCTCATCGTAGTCATGGCACTACGGAGAAGAGGATTCGGGTGAGAAGCGGCTTTTGCGAACTAAGTGGTGGATATTTAAGTTATAAACTCAAGTATCGAAGGAATTTCCAGATCAGAGTGAATATGACTGTTTCTGACAAACCATGGGGCTCCGGTAACTATTCTCATAATTTTATTCTCGATAATTTAAAGGGTCTTTATGTGTGTGTCAGCTGCGGTGGCCCATGCAGGAGATGCGTAGGTCAAGGCTGGCCGGATTATGACTGTACATGAGCCGCTTGTTGTTCATGGATAATTTTGAATTTCTGTTAAGGAGTGGAAAGAACTTCGAGATGAACATCGAAGCTTTCCGGGCGGGGGCGCCATGTTACGCGTTTGTCGAGGAAAACCCCGGGGTATTTGGCGGAATTGTGCCAGGGAATTAGACTGCTATCTAATGATACGTGTTCGTGAGGTGTGTGTCTCCTCTTGGAAAATATGACTCCTGAACATTCATAGAGGTTTATGGCTAGACATGATTTTCTATACCAGTCTTGCAGCTCATCTACGGCGGTCTGTAGGCGGTTGGTTATTATCCTCGGCTGAGTGGAGCTGCTGAGAGTGGTAGTGTCGTTTGCGTATAGTGCGTATGTCACGTTTAGGGGCGATGTCGGTATGTCTGCGACAAATATATTGCACAGCAGAGGGGGGGATAGCAGAACCCCGCGGGAGGCCAGGCGTGGGTGAGTAGGTTCTAGATCTCGTTCTCAGGTGTTTGACCTGGAACTTCCTTTATTGCAGGTATGACCTGATTAGCAGAATCAGAGGGAGAGGATAATTAAATGACAGTAGTTTGTTTAGAGGCTTGCATGCCAAACCATATCGATGGCTTGAGAAATGTCGAGAAATATTCCACCTGTTGACTTGTTTTTGCTAAAGCCTTCGAGGATGTTTTTCGTCATACGAATGACTGGGTCTGTGGTGAAGTGTTGGTGTCTGAAACTTAATTGCTCGTCAGGAAGAATATGGTTCTCAGAGATGAATGCGGCTAGCCTTTTCTGAACTAGTTTTTCGGTGATTTTGGCAAGGACGGTGTTTTGAATGAGGTTTGCATGCAGCATTCTTCACTCCTGTATCCAAAAACAAACAAAAAATTGCGGACGCAGCAAGTGCGTTATGGTAGTGAATTTTTATTAAATGCTTCAAATTTGAATAACTCAATTTTCTATTAACTTAGAAAGTTTAATTTTGGTATGCGGCAAGATCATTCCAAATTAAATATAACCACCAAATTTAATTACAATAACTTTGTAATTTTCGGAGAAAAAATTTTTTTCGAAAGAAAATTCAAAATTTGAATAACTAAATTTTCTATTAACTTAGAAAGTTGAATTTTGGTACGTAGTAAGATCCTCCCCAAGGCAATATATCCGTTGAATTTCATTAAAACAGCTTTATACTTTTTGGAGAAAAAAGTTTTTTTCGAAAGAAAACTGAAAATTTTTCCGGAAAACCCTGCCTAATTTTCCTGGCTAACAAACTGATCAAAGCCTTTAATAAAAGAAAGGCACTTGCCGAGTTTCATCAAAATCGGTTTATAATTTTTTGAGTTATCAGATGGATATATATATATATATATATATATATATATATATATATATATATATATATATATATATATATATATATATATATACAGGGTGGCGCATTGAAAACGAAACAGAGCGATTTGCGTCCAGAGAATTTTTTTTAAGAAACGCTGAAAGACGTCAATTTTAATATTGAGGGGGACATGTTTTGACACATCAACCCCTTAAGAGTGGTGATAACAACCCTTATATTTTGAATAGGGAACATGGGTCGAGTGTTACATCATTTGAAAGTTCGTGCTTTTCTGAATTCAGCACACAATTATTTTTTTGGAAGTTTTATCAACTTGTTTAAAAATTATTCACAGTTGGAGTTGCAAGAACGTATTTCATTCGTTGTAATAAGAAATGCACTAATAAGTCAATTTTTCGTTAAAAAAACTAAAAAACAAAATCAAACGTTCAAAAATGTTTATTTAGTTAAGTAAGTGTTCAAATTGTTGACCACCAGCTTCCATACAAAAGTACAAATTTTGTTCAAAACGAGCTCTGACATTCTGGAGCATTTGTAGAGTTATTAGACGGCATTCTTCAACAATGCGTCGCCGTAATTCTTCCAGAGACTCCGGTTCTGTTGCGAAAATTCTACTCATTGAATGGCCCCATAGAAAGAAGTCTAAAGTAGTTAGATTCGGTGATTTAGGGGGCCACTCAATAGCACCTCTACGTCCAATCCATTGCTCTGGAAACTCTCTGTTCAAAAGCTCCCTAACACGTTGTGAAAAATGCGGAGGAGCTCTATCTTGTTGAAACACTAATTTATTTTCTTGATAGCGATCATCATTTTTAACAGTGTCAATCAGTAGAGGGTAAACGATATCTTCTAGTATAAATTAGCATCAAGAAAAATTGGTTGATTGTCTCCAAAAATGCCAGTCCAGACATTCAATTTCTGTGGACTTTGAGTGTGGACTTCGTGAAAATTTCTTGGGTTATTATCTGCTCAATAACGACAATTATGACGAGTGACTGTAGAGTTTAATAAAAACGTACACTCGTCTGAAAAACAGACGTTGAACGGAACGTTATCAGCTATTCGTGCAGTCATAACTTCACAAAACTTCAGCCGCCGATCAAAATCATCTTCATTCTGTTGTTGTACAAGATGAATTTTATACGGGTGAAATTTATGATGCTACAATATTAGCTGAATAGTTCTTCTTTTGATGTTTGAAACAGTGGCCAATTTTCTCGTGCTCAAAGTTGGGTCTGCAGCAATTTGTCCTAAAACTTCAATCTCAGTAGTCTCATTTCTAACCGGAAATTCACGTTCAGGATCCCGTTTTTTGTTGGCCACTGAACCACTTTGTTGAAACTTTGCAACTAACTCCAAAATGTATTTTCTGTTAACATGTCTGTTCGAATGTCGCTCATTAAACAAATTTGCGGTACGGTTGGCACAGTCATCGTTTTTGAAAAAAAAAAAAGAGTAATTATTTCAACTCTTTCTTCTACAGAATACACCATTGTGCAATTAATTTTCGGTAGTACTATCAAGTATCAAACCAACCGATAAACTGAAATAATAATGATAGTCAATTTTTTGTTTACAAACCAACAAAACATTGACTATCAGCACATTTCTTATCGGAATGAGTGAAATGCGTTTTTGCATCTTCAACTGTGAATAATTTTTAAACGACTTGATAAAACTTCCAAAAAAATTAGTGTGCTGAATTCAGAAAAGAAAGAGCTTTCAAATGATGTAACACTCGACCCATATTCCCTATTTAAAATATAAGGGTTGTTATCACCACTCTTAAGGGGTTGATGTGACAAAGTTGAGTTTTATGTCGAAACATGTCCCCCTCAATATTAAAATTGACGTGTTTCAGCATTTCTTCAAAACAAATTTCTCTGGACACAAATCGGTCTGTTTCGTTTTCAATGCGCCACCCTATATATATATATATATATATATATATATATATATATATATATATACATATATATATATATATATATATATATATATATATATATATATATATATATATATATATATATATATAAACATATAAAAATCAAAACTGACCCCGGATAGGGGTCCTACTTCGCGCTCATCTGAAAAATTTTTTGCAAAGTCTCACCATCGATACCTCTTTATTAGTGATTTTTTAAATAAAAATTCACTAACTGTTTATTTACAGTATCTTCTATACAATGCAAGCTACAAAATAATTCAAACCATATTAGCCTATAGGTATTTAAATCTTGTATAAAATTAAATTAAAAAAAGTAATCAAAACTACTGCTGCAAATAAAAAAAAAAAATTAGAAACTTGTGCGTGAGCATTATTTACAAAATAAACAACGAAAAATAGACTAACGTGCCGACAAAACACTAAATAAACGGGCAGCATCGCGGGGATGCATCAAATTTAGAGCCAATCTTTCCAAGATTGTTGCGCCTACAAGAAAATAAGGACGCGCAATGCCCAAAAAACAGCTATATAAACGGGCCTTGGAGATGGGTTCTAGGGACCCTAATTTTCGCTATTTTCCGAAAGCCTCACCATTGTTTCCTCTTTATTAGTGATAGAATTTTTATAATGAAAATTCACTCAATTTAGCACCAAAATATATACAAATAGTGTTGTTCAGGGAACAGGAAGCTATGCAGGAGGGAATTCTTAGGCGTGAAAAAATATTTTTTAATATCATTCAATTTATAATTAAAAATTAGTTATATGAAAAGTGGCTACAACAATTAATGTAATATTTCATGTAGAAGTAGGTCACAGATCTAGCATAAACATTGGCATTGAAATAATATTACATATTTATCAAATAATAAACAAGTTGGAATTGCAGCGTACAGTACAAGGAATGCTGACTGATGAGGTTTGAAATTTGTAATTATGTACAACATGCAAGGTTATAAATACTGGTGTTGGTAAACATTAGCGAGACTTTTGATTTTAATTATGTAGAGATAAGTAGATACTTTTAATTAAGATTCCATTATGTAAAGATTTCGGTTGCAAATTCATTCGGTTAAATTAGTTTGTAAAATATTGTTAATTTTCTTTTATTAATAAATTTTACTACATGGTTACCATGTTCATATTATTCGAGTTATAAAAGTTTTCCCTGTTTATCCTCGGCTCCCTTAACAAGTGTATAGCATATATTAAAAAAAACAGCATTTTACAACTTATTTAACAGTCTCAAAGAACTTGCTTTTAAGGTAAATTAACGGAACCAATAAAAAGCTGCAAAGTAAGCAAGAACAATTAGCGAATTGTGTAGTTAGTTACCTCTGGTTTCGTGTTAGTCTCCAAAAAATAGATATCCTTGTGCGCGGAACAGTTGATTATTTCTCCTTTCATCATCCTGAAACAAAACAAAAGACCTCCATTACAATTGTTCATTGTTCATGGCTGGCTTTGCTGAAAGCCCTACTTCAATTTAACCAGGTGTATGTTCGGGATTTCGGGCAACACAACGGGATAGATTAACTTTTAAAATGTAGTTAGAGCGTTTGTGGTGAAATCTTTTTATTCTTTGTTGCTGTGATTTCGGCGGGCTACAACAATGAATTATCCGGGGAATAATTAACACGTGGAAGTCATTAACCGGTTTTATCACCACTTTATCACACGAAAATATGTTCAGACAACTGTGTTTTAGGCGTTTATAAAAATATATCAGGGGAAGGGATCCAAGCGGTTATAATTTCTAGCTTTGTAGGCTTAGATAATTATAATTAACATTTAGTGAATAAAACATATAATTTGTTTTCCGAAATATACTTGTTATGTACTTAATGGTTTGTAGCCAATCTGTTAGCTTGATAGTTACGGATCTTATGGCTTGCCAGATTAATTTGGGATTTTAAGTTCGATTTTAGTTTGGGTGCATTAAAACAAAACAATATTAAGTACACTTGGAGAACCCAAATAACCACAACACATATTTTTTAAAGACCTTGCGATTGTTTCACTAACCACGTTAGCATCATCAGAGGATGCAAAAATTATAAACTGATTTAACAGCTACAAATATATTTATATGATAGATAGACTAACTAAATCGAAGGTAAAATTGTAGTCGGAGACCCATCGTTTGTCTATTATGTCTATATTGAACGGACGAGGTCGAAGAACTACTTTAATCTCCTAATTGACAAATTGATGAGCTTTAATCTATTCTGAAGGATAATGGGATTGAAATGGAAGGTGCCGCGTTATTTAAGAAAGCTCACGTTCTTTCATGATTTATGAATTCACTATGTAAATACTGGAGTCGGTGATGAGCTCTGGAAAGCACATCTGGCGACAAACCAACAACTGCCGCACGTCTTTTTTAAAGCAAAAACGACCGTTACGCACACAATGTTAACTTCAACAGAGAACACAAATATTTGCAAGGTTGAAGAATTTACTGAAAAACTAAATACTGAATTTGATTTAATAAAATTTACCGACGAAATAGCAACCAACAATAAACTACCTTTCCTAGATGTACTAGTTATTAAAAATAATGACTTGCTTGAATTCGATGTATACAGAAAGAAACTGCCACTATTAGTTACATTCCAAACAACTTACATCATACGTTTGCACAAAAAACGGCTAGTTTAAATTTCTTGGTAAATAGATTGATAAATTTTTCGTTAAGTAAAAGTAGTTAAAAAGTTATTCGGATTGGTTAGTGCAAAAATTGGTTAACAAACAAAAAACAAAGAAAATGATAACTTAATGCACGATATTTAAGAAATATGAAATAGAGAAAAAATTTGTGCGTCTACCTTATGACCCACATATCACAAAGGGTGTGGAAAGTATTTTAAGAAAGCCATTTGACTTTTTCGAAGAAAAGTAATTTAAAAAAAAAAGTTACGTAATACTAAAGACAAATCCACTGAAATGTCGGGTATTTATGAGATAGGTTGCGAAGATTGTAATCTTAAATACGTGGGTTAAGCCAAGAGAAACATAGTCACCAGATTTCGTGAACATCTCGCACATTTACGGTATGGTACGGTAGACAAATCATGTGTGGCACAACATATATGGGATAATAATAACCATATTGACAAGGAATATTTGAAACTTGTCAAAAATCTTAGACATCAAACTATGCTTGACGCGTATATATATATATATATATATATATATATATATATATATATATATATATATATATATATATATATATATATATATATATATAGCAAGATAGATTAAGAACAAAACGTCTTTGAACCGTGCGGCACCTTTGACTTTAAGCCCTCTATTCTCACTTTGGCTAAAGGATTGCGGCCTCCGCTGCTCTCCCTTGTGAATCGGTTTTTAAAGATCCTAGCCATTCCTTATTATGGACATTGAAGTGGCCAAGAACAGTGACCTCGGAGGAAGGATATTCAGAAATCAGATGGTCGGTTTTTTCAGAAAGGTAGTCGAAGAAGTGGACAAAGGTGTTGTCAGAATGTGACCGGTAAATGCAACAGATGAATTTAGTTGCAGCCCAGAGAGGGAGTTTTACCCATAGTATGTCTTTTCTTCCAGCTTCTAAATTGGGGAGTCTGGTGCAGGGTATATTGGTACGGACGTATGAGCACACGCCTCAATGCAATCTAAAGGAAGTAAAGAGAATATACCCCGGGAAATTAAGGTGATTAGTGGCTGTTTTTGCACTGATTTGGGTTTCGGTAAGGAGAGGAGTGGGAGCCTATTAGTCTGGAGTAAATGGTGGACGGAGTTCAGGTTAGAATTTAGGCCACATATACTCAAGAAGGATATGTTAAATCTTGATGCTGGCGCCCCCTGTACACCCCTCCCCCGGAGATCCAAATGGAGAGGTATTTTACCTATGGAACCTTTTGTACAAGGGCGAGCCAGCATCATTTTTGTTTATAAGGGAAACCGACTCATAGACCAGAACCGGAAACGTCCGTTGGGACTTATATATATATATATATATATATATATATATATATATATATATATATATATATATATATATTGCTACCACTACTCGCTACTAAGTACCAGAATGGTGGAAAACACCACAATTCTCTTAATAAGTAGCGGAGGCCTAAGCAAAGCTTGAGCATGGAGAAATCTCAGAGGGGTTCGGGTGTTAGATTAACACCCGAGTCTTAGAGGCTTAATTTAATAGGCGCCAGCCACTTCCCACAACCCGTGGCCAGGTTCAGGATGTCACTAGTAACTCGGTGAATCAATCAATATCACAACGCACAAAATGCCAGGTCAATTATCAAACACAGTACTGCATAACCAGAGGGGCTATCAGCACTATAATACTCCTGTTATCAACAATACGTGAGCTCAAGAACACAAACACAAGCAATGGTATGGTCAGCAAATAATAATGCCAGATATAATATTGACCCATATATTCACAAATTCATTAACAACGGTATCATAACAATTATGCTACGATAAAACAATGTGATGTATGGTAATATGGACCGATATAAACAGAGTTAGGTCCATCTACTCTATGCGTAATCAATGGTAGGTAATATCACCAGTTATTAATTAACATCAGCTGTTCAATCAATGGTCCGTGAGCTCACTACGATTTACATACGGTATAATAACCTAATCATGTTCAAAATAGTTTGCCTGAGGGGCCTGAGTAATGAAATTAATGTTCGAATATTGTGTTACCTACGTAACGAGTAAACCAAACCTCCCGAATTAAATTGCAAGAAACTTGAAGCGCCCCTCATAAGGTAAACAATAATAAACTTTACTTGCTGGCTGAGGTTTACTGAATTAAATACTAGGAGGTGAAGCCTCCTTGTGGGGTTTATGTCCTTATAACCAAAGAAGTACAGCTAGATGAGCCTATAGGTCAGTAATTGTAAACAATAAATAACTAATAATAAGAAAATATTTCTAGCAACAAATGGCACCCAATTTATTCACTTAAATTGATTACACTATGGTGACGATCACCAGGTTTACCGACTTTATCGGCAGGTCATCGCTGATGAGGACGTTAGCAGTCGCTATATGTCAAACAAATTTAACTGACATAAAACATGGCACACAGAAAAGGATATCATTATCGTGGGATGGTACAAACTATATCACACAACTAGCTGAATTATATCCATGAGATGGTTGTTGTAATACTCATCTGAGCGGACAGCAGCCTCATCAGCGTACTCTAGATCGACGTCAGCCGGTCCCCAGGCCGCGAACATTCGATACGCTTGCCAAAACTCCCAAGTACCAGCGGCTTATACACTGTAATGACCGTATACGTTATTCTAAATTAGACTGAAGTGTCACTGACCCTAAAACGTAAACATGATTATACTGGCTGTAAGCACCAGCCTGCGCCTGAAGGACGACTTTATTTTATAAACGTGGTGGCAATAACCCATAAAAATGGCTGCGGCTACTATCTCACCTGACAGCTTAAACAGCAGAACCATAAGAGCTCTTTCGGGGCGTAAACGTGACAGCCACCCTCTACACGTACACATGTGCTACAAATTCAGTCATGCCAACCCATAGACATCGGATCGCCACTCCGCTAATCACCATAGAATATAAGTAGCCGTTGCACAGAATAAAGAAAGACAGTAGATGACTCCCAGCACCACTGTATATTTACCATAGACATATTAAAATTATACGAGCAGGAGTACTGAGGGTATCACCTGCTCGAGGATTATGGACGAACACAGACACAGTCTGTGCCAACCTAAATAACTCACTCACGTGAGATCACATTAAATGGAAACAAAACCTTTAAAATGATGACAGATTAACAATAAAAACAAGTCACAACATCTAAGTAGTAACAATATATATATATATATATATATATATATATATATATATATATATATATATATATATATATATATATATATATATATATATATATATATATATATATATATAGGTTTCACACTGATAGATCAAAAAGCAATGGGCCGATTTTGATCAAATTGAGCAGATACCTGCCCTTTGTAAGTGGCTTTGATAAGTTCGAAAATCCCACTGGGTTATCCGGGAAAATTGTGAGTCTTCTTTCGAAAAAAAAAATTATCTCAAAAAAATAGAAAAGCTACGGTAACCAAATTCGCTATTTAGGTTTACGATATAAAGAGTAAACTATACACCAAAATCTAGATTTCTATTTTACAAGAAAAAAAGCTGTAAAAATATTTGGTGCCAGATCATTTCTATAAAAATTCACTACCATAACTCACTTGCTGGGTCCAGACTTTTATTTTTAACGATCAAGCGGTTCTTACTTCATGAAGACGTTTCGTAATAATGTAGCACCTGAGTTTCAAGTGTGATTCTCAAATAAAACAATACTGGCCTAAAAAGAACAGACCTTTTAAGTGATAAATTAGGTCACCAGACTACAGTAGCTTTTCCCCAAGAAACGTCTGCAAAGTGAATGAACGGCCGCCTCTGAATTATAGCCAAAGATACTAATGGTTTTGTGAGTGTCGTCTATTTACTGTTCGTTCTACGCAACACACATTTCTCAAGAGGAGAAAGTTTTATTAACTATGTATTACACTGTCCCATTCTTTTTCGATTCACTACCACAGATTTACGACCCACTTTGGAAATTACCAGGACTGGTAGGGAGTAGGTTAGGGTTATGCGCATCTGATATTCACCCACTTTTTCTAATCTACGAGAAACCTACAAAAACTCTAAGTAGGTCATAAATAAATTGCGTCTTTTAACTGCTGGTTTATAAATAAGCTTATGTAGTGTTACCAGTTTTGGCGTTGCTAAACCATAAGAACTACAGGCTGTGTCAGATGTACCCGACGTAGATTAGTAGCGGTCAAAAATTAAACATTGCATGTAAAACGTAATTCTAAGCATAAATAACTTCTCTCAGATCGGACTTGGATAACGAAATACTTCAATTAGAAAAGAAGCGTCATAAAAAGGCATGTATTATATTAAAGGGGAAAACGTGATGATTTCAAATCAGCATAGAATTTAAATCTGGCATTATTTGTATAATTCGGGAATGCATCTAGCCTTGCATTGCTTCCATAGTACTGGCCGATAAAATACTCATACATTTTCAAAATGTATACAAAGAATATTATTGAAATGATGGCATGAAAGGAATTAAAGTATTGCTTCTCATCTGCTTATTCTTTATTTACCTCTGATAGACGTGAATTAAACAATGATCGGTTTGCTAATGATGTGGGAAATTACTGCGATGGGGTCGCATTTTCGTGTCTTATTTTATCACAATTTTACAATCTAATATTACTGTGGATCTTTAAGGACCAGTTTCATTTTAAGTCAAATTTTGTGGCTATTTCTAACTTAACCTTGATGTATGGAATTGACTTGGAAGAATATTTTAGCATTAATGGTGACCGTATCGCCAATAGCAAAGCCATTTTAGGTTATTCCAATGCCCAAAAGATTTTCTGTGCTACACTGAAGTTAAATTGATTATCTATATATATATATATATATATATATATATATATATATATATATATATATATATATATATATATATATATATATATATATATATACAGTGTGAAACACACTTATGGAATAAAAATCATTATTCAGCAAAAACTAGTTTTTGTAGAAAACGCTGAGACACGTGAAGTTTAATTTGTCGACCATTATCTTATAATCATAGTTGAAAAAATTAAGCTCCCACCATTTTACCCCCACCACTTTATCCATATTTTTAAATAGCAACCCTACATTTTTTCACCACAATGCGATGGATCACATTTTTCTGAATGCGGAGATACCCCATATGTATGGTCTAATATTACAGTTTTCAATACAAGGTGGAAATTTTATACCGGAATATTAAAACTAAACAGTTTACCCTGAAATTCAGATTTCAAGAATAAACTTAATAAAAACGTCCATTTCTTACAATAAATGTTCAAAATGTTCTTCATTTACTTGCACACAATGAAATGATCTGCTCTGGAATTCTTCCCTAACTGTGTTAAAAACGTCCGACTTTACGTTCCTAATTTCTGTTGTTATTTTCACTTTCAAATCATCTAAATCAGCAGGTTGTGTTTTATACACTTTGTTTTTAAGGTATCTACATAAAAAGAAATCAAGAGGTGTAAGATCTGGTGATCTAGCAGGATATTCTACGAAACATTAGCGTCCAATCCATCTTTGTGGAAAGGCTTCGTGTAAATACTCACGTACTTGAAGATCAAAGGGGGGCGGTGCACCGTCTTGTCGAAACCATATCCTTTCATGGGGAATGTTAGGTTCCATTACAATTCTGCTAACATTGGAACACTCTGTTCTCTTAGTATTTCTAAATATATTGCACCGTTTAGATTGTCCATAAAAATAGGTCCAACTACGTGATCACCAATGATACCAGCCCAATAGTTCAAATTCTGAGGACGCTGAGTGTGTGTTTGTCATATGCAGTAGGGGTTTTCGGCAGCCCAACTCGTTTTGAAGAAAATTTGCACTTGTGTATGGAAGCTTACTTAACTGAATAAACATTTTTGGACGTTTGGTTTTGTTTTTTATTTTTTTTAACGAAAAATTGACTAATTAGTGCATTTCTTATCACAATGAATGAAATACGTTCTTGCAACTCCAACTGTAAATAATTTTTAAACGAGTTAATAAAACTTCCAAAAAAAAATAGTGTGTTGAATTCAGAAAAGAAAGAGCTTTCAAACAATGTAACACTCGACCCATGTTCCCTATTTAAAATATAAGGGTTGTTATCACCACCCTTAAAGGTTTGATGTGACAAAGTTGAGTTTTATGTCAAAACATGTCCCCCTCAATATTAAAATTGACATGTATCAGCGTTTCTTAAAAAAGAAATTTCTCTGGACGCAAATCGGTCTGTTTTGTTTTCAATGCGCCAACCTATATATATATATATATATATATATATATATATATATATATATATATATATATATATATATATATATATATATATATATAACCACGGATCTCCCCATTAGTGAATTTTTTTAAGAAAATTCACTAATAACTACGAATACCTGGATTTTTGACATTAATGTAGGATACCGTTAAGCTCGTGATATAAATAATTGTTTTTGGAGAGACGTTGAAAGGAGCAAACACTATAAAGGCGAGTCTAAGTCATGGATTGTCGTAGGAGGTGTGAAGTGGAAAAAATCGAAGTAACTGGTAAACGCAAAAGGAATAAAGGCCAAAGTTCAGAGATATTCTCAAATGTGTAAATGTTTTCACAAGGCACCTAATAAAAACAGAGGCAGTGATGGATAAAATCCCTGTAAGCAGTCCAATATTTTTGTATAATAATTTTTTATGATGAGACCTCCAAAAAATCTGACTATACATAATATAACTTGGTGGCTGTAGCTTGTGATCAAGAATATTCTTCCCAAAGTTTAACGATCAATGAGACGCCGGTGTTCCTCTGGGATCTAGAATAAAATAAGAGTCAATGAAACGAATGAAGGGTTTTCACCAGCCAACAACGAAAACGCAAGCATTTAAGATAACCTGATGACGACATTTTTAGTAAATATATAATGTTAATTGAACAACGTAAAAAATATACAAAGTGTTTATAATTCAGAAACAACGGCACTTTTCACACACAACAAACATATGAATGTTTCCACTGAAGTTAATTAAAACTGGTGTACGGACAAGAGACGGTATCATAAATTTGTGTAAATAAACGTAACAGCAGTCACCTGCGGCCTTATAATACAGGCTGTTAATTCAAATAGACTTTCCATTAGCCGTTTCTGGAGTACGGCTCAGAATTGAATTTTGAAAATTCACGCACGTGGGTTTCTCAAAAATTCCAGTTCACTGAAAATATTGACGTTAGTATGGGACTTCCAGTTATACCGGAAGTAGACGTCAACTTTCTTATTTCAAATGGAAGGTGGTTTTTCATTACGGATCTAGATTACTCGTCAAATTTTATGGTAGATTTTACTAACATGTTTTGTCATTTTTCTCAACCATTTTCGAGATACTTGCCTTTTTTTAAATTTATTTAAAAACTTTGTCACAGTTTCACACCTGTATCTCTCTTATTTTTCAGCCTGAAGAGTTTCAATTTTAAAGTGCGAATTATAAAATGAATCAAAATATTTGGCATTTACTAAAGCTAGTACAATCTGGAGAGGGTGTCTGAAATAGACCGGTCAATCGACACATTTAAAACCTAATAACTCTTTTATTTTTAATAGAACACCGTATACTTTATAACGTTAGTTTATGTACTTGTTTTGTTATTTCGAATGGTATCAGCATTCCCTATACCTAAGTCCCATCGATTTGAAGATGGTATCAGCATGCCCTATACCCAAGTCCCACCGATTTGAAGATATTTAAACACTATTTGCGTTAAGAATCAGGTTGTCTAGGACACGAACATTTTAAACGTCATCTTCCGACATAAGTAAAATATGCGACGACTTTTGCATATAACTTTTATTTACGAGGAGTATAATCGAATCGCTGAACTTCTTACGTAAAGACGAAGCTGCAGAAGTTTGGTATCAACAAGATGGAGCTCGACCACACAACTCACAGATAATAAGCGACCAATTCCAGGAAACATTTAAAGACAGATGGATAGCTAACGGTGCTCCTCATCGTTGGCCGGCCCGCTCGTCACACTTAACTCCACTAGATGTTAGTATCTGGGCGTGCATTAAGAACAAAGTTTACCAGGAAGCACCTACTACAAAACAATATATGATAGCTAGAGTATTAGAGGCCTTAAACGCTATGGAGAAAGATTACTTTTCTCGAGCCACGGGTACCATCATTAAAATAGCCATCAAATTAAGAAGAAGAGCATGTCTACATTTGTATTACAAATGTCAGAAAACATAATACTTATTTACATGTCACTTTCAAAGTATATCTGACATTTATCAAAATAATTTGTCAGTTGAATATGACATTTACTGTTGCCGTGGACTATCATTATGCACTATTGTATTACGCCTTATAAGAATCTTTGTTTTTTGGAGTACGAAAGCTTATTTTACTGTAAAAACATTTTCCATCTCTTAACCTGAAATGGTTTTCGTTTCATTTAACGTTGTTGAAATTATTCTATTTCGTGTGAATTTTTCCGTTGCATACCTAGAACAAATTGTATTTTCCTTCAATTATAAATGATAATTTAAAGTTATATCCTATATTTTCTGTGCCCAATGTGTTGAACGGATGCGAAACGGGAGAAGAAAATTTCATTTAAAGTTAAAATGACGAAGAGAACTTTATTCCAGGCACGAGCGTTGTTTCCATTTTTTTAAATATCAATAACATTTATAGGCAAATTAGCAGATTAGCGTATTGCTTGTTTTTTGAATTTTTTTTTCAGAAACATGCTTAGAGGAACCCCTTTATGCATTAACCATCGGAAAAATGCTGTGATCTCAACTCCACAATACAGTTAAGAGACCTAAAGTCAATTTGAGGTTCTGTGCAAGGTAAACATGCTACAACGAAGCTACAAATGCAAACTGTAAAAAACACACCGGCAGAAGTCCATAGAAAGGAGAAACTACTTACCAACATCGTTTCTCCATAAAAAACTTCTACATTGCACAATAGAAAAAAAAAACGCTACATAATAAGCGTAATCTGATTTCTTAAAATCGAATAAACAACTGAAACTGCTACCAAAGCATCACATAAAGGGTCTATTTTAAATTAATTTTCTGCAAATAATTTAATAAAATAATGAATATTGAAGATTGTAGCTGAAACTGAAGGCTTTTTAACTTATTTCACGACATTTACGCTGCATAGCCGTCCATGTAAGTTCTCTATCTAGAACATGTCAATTTTGACTTTTAGAATCGAGACTTTTTGGACGTTTTAAGAATAAAAACTTAAAAGCTTATAACTTTGTTTTATTTAAACGTAGAGATTCAGATTTTGGTGCATGGTTTTATTTTTATGATATAAACCCTCCCACCCAATATGGTTGCCCTAACGATGTTATTTACGGAGATATAAAAATTTTGCGAAAGAAAACCCACAAATTTTCCGGGAAAAACTAGTCCAATTATCCTGGCTAACAAACTTATCGAAGCCACTTGCGAAAGGAAGGTACTCACCAAACTTTATCAAAATCAGCGCATTATTTTTTGAGTTAGCGGTGTGACACATAAATATATAAACATATATATATATATATATATATATATATATATATATATATATATATATATATATATATATATATATATATATATATATATATATATATATATATATATATATATATATATATATATATATATATAAACATATTAAATCTGAAACCGACCTCGGATTTGGGTTCCAGGTGTCCCAAATAGCGGTCATTTGAAGAAATTGTTTCAAAATTCGAAAGTCGGAATCTCCTCATTAGTGATTTTTTTTCAAGAAAATTCACTAAAAAAGAAGCAAACTTATTATGTTTTAGTAGGTATGGTAAAAGGTCTAACTGGCACTAAGATCTGCCAGATTCAAACCTTAGCGATCAAAGCACTTAAAATTAGTTAGATAGGTCTCTTTCACTGGACTATATGTTAAGATATAAAACATAACCGAAAAGAATACGAGGAAAGACATTAAAAACAAAATCTGTATTCTACAGACGCGTTGTATAAATGCTTGGATTGCGGATTCGGTTGAATGATAAACCATCACACTGGGGACAAAACTTCTTCCAACAAATGTTTGTATCGCTGGCTCTGAATTATGAGCCTAATTTCTAATGGTTGCTGACTACTGCTGAATGCTGACTACAGCCTGCTCAGCTTTCGTAACACTTGAGATTTTCACGAAGAAGAATATTTATTAACTAATGTATTACACTGTCTGCTCCTTCCGATTCAGCACCCCAGATTTATGAGACACTTCGAAAATTGCCTACCCCACTTGCGAATAAAAATATTATGTTGAGGAAAATTGATTTTAGTATGTATCAACTACCATGGAAAACGTTTTCTTTTCACGCACAGACGACAATTATTTATGAGTGATAATGTTATTTTAAATATACGAGGTGATATTAAAAAGTTTTGGACGCAGCAAGTGTGTTATGGTAGCGAATTTTCATGAAATGCTTTAAATTTGAATAACTCAGTTTAGTATAACCTAGAAAGTTGAATTTTCCTACGTGGAGGAAAAAAAGACCTCTTTAATGAAGCCACCGCCAACTATGGTTTTCATTTTTAAAAACAAAGTTTATGTCATAACTCAAAAGTTACAGATCTTTTTAAAATGTACATATTTTTGCTTTATTTAGAACATATTTATCTACAAGTTTTTCCTTTACACCTTTTCAGTTAACCCAATACTAACGCAGCTAAATGCATTTAAAGAATCGGAAAATATCAATGTTTTCAAAACATCCAGTAATCCGTGACATTTTTTATGGGAACAAAAACAGTTCTGAATTACACTCATAAAACTGCACTGCTTACCCCAGCGTTGGCTTTAGGTGAGGGTGACCCGGGCGGTCGCCCAGGGCGCCAGAGCACAGGGGCGCCGTGAATTTTTTAATGTTCTTTTGGATACTGTGTTTATATCTATAAAAGAAAGATTTGAACAGATGCAAGATTTTTCTACGACGTGAAGTTCCCTGTTTAACATAAAAATGAATCAAAATAAAGAACTATTATTAAAACATTGTGCTAAATTACAGGAACAGTTAACTGTCAACTTTAAATCAGATATCGATGGCAATTTGTTGTGCGATGAAATTTTACGCCTGCAACATTATTTTGAAGACAGTCAAGCAACGCCTATTGAAGCCTTAAACTTTCTCAAGAAGCATAACCTTCAAGAATTATATCCCAACACCTGGATATCGTTGCGTATTCTGTTAACAATACCAGTGACTGTTGCAAGTGGTGAACACAGTTTTTCCAAACTGAAATTGATAAAAACCTACTTGCGGTCTACAATGTCTCAAACCAGATTGACCAGTTTGGCCTCACTATCCATGGAAAATCAAGTTGCAGAAAACCTAGATTTTGCTTGTCTTATTAGAGAATTTGCTAATAAAAAAGCTAGAACAGTAATGTAAGACTAGATGCATTCCCGCAACAATTAGAACCGTAGACCGGATTCGCTCTCATTAGAGCTCTTCAGTACGGCATACTAATTGTAGCAAAAATGCACCAAAAATAACACGGCTATCGTATAGCCAGTCTTAAAACACTAAGTGAGTGGTGAACGTGTCGCCACCTAGTTCGGAACCAAGTACTATGTTGTCACGTCTGCTCCAAATAACACAGAGTGTTAAAAATAGAGACAGTATACAACTAACTAACAATTTAAAAAAAATTGTTAGCCCTGGCCCATTTCTACCCCAATATAGGGACAAAGTATGTAAGACTAGATGCATTCCCGCAACAATTAGAACCGTAGACCGGTTTCGCTTTCATCAGAGCTTAGTACGGCATACTAATTGTAGCAAAAATGCACCAAAAATAACACGGCTATCGTATAGCCAGTCTTAAAACACCAAGTGAGTGGTGAACGTGTCGCCACCTAGTTCGGAACGACACGTTCACCACTCACTTAGTGTTTTAAGACTGGCTATACGATAGCCATGTTATTTTTGGTGCATTTTTGCTACAATTAGTATGCCGTACTGAAGAGCTCTAATGAGAGCGAAACCGGTCTACGCTTCTAATTGTTGCGGGAATGCATCTAGTCTTACATACTTTGTCCCTATATTGGGGTAGAAATGGAACAGGGCTAACAATTTTTTTTTAAATTGTTATTTAGTTGTATACTGTCTCTATTTTTAACACTCTGTGTTATTTGGAGCGGACGTGACAACATAGTACTTGGTTCCGAACTAGGTGGCGACACGTTCACCACTCACTTAGTGTTTTAAGACTGGCTATACGATAGCCGTGTTATTTTTGGTGCATTTTTGCTACAATTAGTATGCCGTAATGAAGAGCTCTAATGAGAGCGAAACCGGTCTACGGTTCTAATTGTTGCGGGAATGCATCTAGTCTTACATACTTTGTCCCTATATTGGGGTAGAAATGGGCCAGGGCTAACAATTTTTTAAAAATTGTTAGTTAGTTGTATACTGTCTCTATTTTTAACACTCTGTGTTATTTGGAGCGGACGTGACAACATAGTACTTGGTTCCGAACTAGGTGGCGACACGTTCACCACTCACTTAGTGTTTTAAGACTGGCTATACGATAGCCGTGTTATTTTTGGTGCATTTTTGCTACAATTAGTATGCCGTACTGAAGAGCTCTAATGAGAGCGAAACCGGTCTACGGTTATAATTGTTGCGGGAATGCATCTAGTCTTACATACTTTGTCCCTATATTGGGGTAGAAATGGGCCAGGACTAACAATTTTTTTAAATTGTTAGTTAGTTCTATACTGTCTATATTTTTAACACTCTGTGTTATTTGGAGCGGACGTGACAACATAGTACTTGGTTCCGAACTAGGTGGCGACACGTTCACCACTCACTTAGTGTTTTAAGACTGGCTATACGATAGCCGTGTTATTTTTGGTGCATTTTTGCTACAATTAGTATGCCGTACTGAAGAGCTCTAATGAGAGCGAAACCGGTCTACGGTTCTAATTGTTGCGGGAATGCATCTAGTCTTACATACTTTGTCCCTATATTGGGGTAGAAATGGGCCAGGGCTAACAATTTTTTAAAATTGTTAGTTAGTTGTATACTGTCTCTATTTTTAACACTCTGTGTTATTTGGAGCGGACGTGACAACATAGTACTTGGTTCCGAACTAGGTGGCGACACGTTCTCCACTCACTTAGTGCTAGAACAGTAATGTTTTAACACGTTTCGAGTTCAACCAACTGCCAGGCAAGCTTAGAGTTATCTTAAATTTAAAACAAATGTGCTACCCAATTAACTTATTTTATTATTTTAATATATAATTATACATAAGTATTATATCATTATCATATAATAAAGGGCGCCAAATGATTGACTCGCCCGGGGCGTCTGAGTGGTTAAGGCCGGCACTGCCTTACCCCATTTAACCGTCTCTCTAACTGCAGTAGTTTACGAGATCCCTGTACTAAACAAAAGTATGGAAATACCTAGACACCACTTGAACCGATAGTATGATTACACTAAAATTTGGCGCTGCTATTGCATTGCTAATGTCAATTCATATATGATATTGCCGTTGTTGCCACATTTCTCATTTTCTCTGGAATTATACCAACTTTCATATTTTAAATTGCACACCCTGTATATTTTTGAGTTTTTAAATTTTCCCATTCATTCTGACCAACTTACATGTGACATGTCCCATATTCAACTCTGCTTAACCTCGAGTTGCGGTTAAATATTACTGGAAAGTACTGGAAATATAATATTGCAAGTGTTCTTAATATAATAAAGAAGCGCCTCCGTGGCCGTGCGGGAAAGTCGATTCAGACTTTCCAATATGGACTCGGGGGACGACGGTTCGAGACTCACCGGCGGCGAATGATTTTTCGAATCACTGTCGTTGTTGAGATGAGCAAAAAGGGTCAGAAATGGCCTAATTGCCAGTAAGCATCTTACCTTTACCTGTTAATATAATAAAGAAAAAACAAACAATATAACTCATAACAAATTTTGAAAATGCTAACCACGCACTTCTTCGCAATACCCTAATCTATGTTCCAATCTCTGTGAATCGTTTTGAAGTATTCCAGCTTTTTCAATTCTTCTGACCCCATTATGATCTTCTGTTGTAAGCCTTCCAAGTTTATTCCAACTTTTTCAATTCTTCTGACCCCATTATGATCTTCTGTTGTAAGCCTTCCAAGTTTTGGGGTTTAGATTTTTAGACAACATTTTTCAGACGACCCCTTAGAAAGAAACGTAATAAATTTAAGTCCGGTGAGTGAGCTGGTCATTATATAAATCCTCGTCGCCCTATCTATATCTCGGGAAAAATGATGCCCTCCTTCTGCTGAGGAGGCAAGGGTCAAGCCCCTTGCGCCATTCAGGCACAGCTCAGCTAACGTTTTATTTGCCTGATATTTAGATCGGCTTCATGCCCGGGATATTATATTCAAAGTATACGTAACAATTATTAATTATAGAATTAGTAGAGTTACCATTGAAACATATCCCACGACTGTTTCGGTCCTATATCACGACCTATGTTTAAAGATAAAAGAAACTATCTTAGAATCATTATTATAGATTATTGGCTTGATTTTGTTTAAATTTATGTTATATTTTATGACAGCATAATATATCTACGCTGCGTTAAAGTTGTATTTGGGTCCATCGATAAAGCTAAAAATATAGTATATTTTAATAATTGATTGAATCCCCCAGTTAAATAACAATCACTTGGCAAATTTTTATTTCATGTCGTCTATCATTTTCCATAATTGCGTCCGAGATTTTACGATTGTTGGTTTGGGTAGTATGTTTTCTGCTTGGTATTAATTTAGTTTGGTTACCGTTGATGTATGGTTTATACATGTTGTATGAATTAATCTACGCATGGCAGTTAACTACTCTGGCATTGGACTTTAACCACTAAGTCGTTTCAACGCATGTCTCCAGGATTTTATTTTTAATTTAGAAAAAACTAAAATATCGTATACCAAATTACTTAAAATTCACAACATAGGTTTATTTGCACTATTTCTGGCCACATGTATAGTCTTATTCCAGTTACTCTGACACTTACACAAATGTAGCGTTTTCAGAAAGTTTTCCCCGATTTTCCACCAAAAAAACTGGAGCATAAAGGCTTATTAACGAACTAGACCCCTCGGTTTTCTCCCAAACACGATTTTTGCCAAGTTTGATTGAAACCAGTGTA
This sequence comes from Tillus elongatus, assembly GCA_964006375.1. Classification (NCBI taxonomy): domain Eukaryota; kingdom Metazoa; phylum Arthropoda; class Insecta; order Coleoptera; family Cleridae; genus Tillus; species Tillus elongatus. The sequence continues at coordinate 16,465,443 of OZ023264.1, forward strand.
GTATTTTTTGAGTTATCTTTCGGATACATATATATATATATATATATATATATATATATATATATATATATATATATATATATATATATATATATATGTGTGTGTGTGTGTGTGTATGTATATATACAAACATAAAAACATTTGAACGGACCCTGGTTTTCGTTTCTAGGGACCCAAATTGGCGCTCATCTGAAGAAATTTTTTCAAAAGCTTTTTATCCTGACCTCTCTATTTTTCTTAATGAAAATTCGCAAAAATGCAGCGGTTCTATTTAAAAATCTCGCATTACCTGTCCTTCTATGTTCTAACATTTTTTTTGTAGACACCTGTGTGCAATAATTAAATTTTCATGACAGATCGTGATATACCAACCTGCTGATAAACAGCAAAGATAAACTTAGACTTCCACCTATGCTAGTCACAGAAAGAATTTTTTTTGATCAATGGATGCAACAAAGGGGTTTGAGATGCATAATATAGAAAACATTAAAAATGCTCCGAAGATGAAAATGTTAAATATAGGCTGTTGCATTTGAAAAAGCAAATTTGGTATCTGGTAAGAATCGATGTCAAAAATATTTTCAAAATGATGATCATAATTACTTATTAACATAACCCAAATTTTAGATTTCTATTTATTTTGGTTCACTGAATACTTTGCAGTCAGCAACTCTTTAGCCAATATGGTTCAGCAACCTGCTTACTTTTCTCGCATCCCAACACACAGCTCAAATCCCTTATATCTCCTTCTTACTACAAATCCTGAATGATATAAAATATCACTCACCGCCCCCCTCGGTCGCTCAGACCATGGCATGGTCACCGCTTCCTGCGCAATGCAACCTAAGGTCACACAGACATCACACCCACGTATTGTTTGGCACTACAACTCCGCGAATTGGGACGAAATGCGAGATTACTTTTCCTCATTTCCATGGGCGTCTGTCTGCTTCTTTCATCCTGACCCCTCTGATATCTCACAAAACGTCACCCAATTTATCCAAGCTGGTATGGAATTATTTATTCCACGTACACAGAAACCTCATCAGCTACTCAAAAGCCCTGGTTCTCTAAATCTTGTGACAAGGCCAGACTTGAATAGGCAAAAGCTCACAAAACGCTTCTACACAATCCCAGTCAAGAAAACCGTCAAGCATTCAACGACGCAAGAAACCGCTATGTCCTCATTCTTTCTAAGGCAAAAAACCATATCAAAAACAAAGTCCTCTTAAGCTTCAATGGCAGCAAACCCTTCTGGACTCTTGCTAAATCTATTGGGAATAATTTCTGCAAGAGCACGTTCCCACCTTTTGTCTTAGGAGATGAAATTGTTTCTACCGCCCTGGGCAAGGCTGAACTTTTTGCCTCGTTGTTCGCCGGCAATTCTACTTTCAACCCACCTCCAAATGTTCAACCACCAACAGACCCCAATTGCGTGCATAAAATGACGGATATCATTTTCATAACTAAAAAGGTACGAAAGATGCTCTCTTCTCTTAATACCAGGAAAGCCTCTGGCCCTGACGAGATCCCAGCAATTGTTCTCAGAAAATGCGCACCAGAACTTTCTCCTGTCCTGACTCGTCTGTTTCAGACATCTTAGAACAGAGGCATATTCCCTAGTAACTGGAAAACTGCTCGAGTACAACCCGTCCCAAGAAAGAATCCAAAGCGCTTCCTAGCAACTACAGGCCTATTTCTCCCCTTTCAGTCATCTCTAAAGTGATGGAAAAGTATATAAACCCCGAATTACTAAAATTTCTTGAAAAACACAGTCTAATCCACGACAGGCAGTATAAATTCGGTCAGCGCAGATCAAGTGCCGACCTCCTTTCCTTTGTCACCCATTCTTGGAACAAGTTTATTGAACTACACGGCGAATCCCAGATTGCCGCTCTCGACATATCCAAAGCCTTCGACCAGGTCTGGCACGCAGCGCTGCTTAATAAGCTTCTGGCCTATGGCCTACCACAAAAACTCTGTACCTGGAAAGCAAACTTCCTCTCCGACCGGAGCATTTCTGTTGTTGTGGATGGCCATTCCTCTAAACTATATCCAATGAATGCAGGAGTTCCTCAAGGTTCAGCTCTAGCCCCTACTTTGCTTCTTCTCCACATCAATGACCTCCTCTCTAGCACATCCAATCCAGTTCATGGTTACGCGGACGACAGCACCCTCCACTCAAATATACAATATTCTAAGCCTGTCTCCTTGGCCCAACTAGATGATGATCGCAGACACATGGAGGGTTCTGTCTCCGTGGATCTCCAAAAAAATATTAGACTGGGGAAGTAGAAATCTTGTATAATTCAACCCCACCAAATTTCAGTCTTGCTTTCTTTCTCATAAAGGATACACCAGCCCTAGAACCGTCACAATGAACAACCAAGTTATTCAAAGTAATGAGTCCTTTTCACTTGTTGGCATTTTTGTAGATCGAAATCTCAAATAGCACCAACATGTCACATAAATTGCAGAATCGGCTGCTAAGAAATTAGGTTTCCTCTTCCGGGCTCGCAAATACTTTTCACCAGCTAATCTCTATACCTTATATACTTCACAAATAAGACCAAACCTCGAATACTGCTCCCACATCTGGGGTGCTGCTGTTGCTTCTACACTCTATATCCTGGACTCTATTCAGAAGAGAGCTATACGTCTTATTGGTGGCCCTATTCTCACCCAAAGGCTGCCATCACTTGCCCACCGACGTGCTGTTGGTGACCTCTCTCTTTTATACATATATGTACGGGCAGTGCTCAGAGGAGCTTTCTTCTATAGTGCCTCCACCTGCTGCCCCCAACAGATCTACCAGGGGAACAGAGCGAATACACCCTTTTACTGTCCAGGTCACCAGACATAGAACATCTTGTTATGCCCGCTCTTTTGTCTCGAGGACTTGTAAGTTGTGGAATTCCTTGCCGGCACATGTTTTTCCTTCTCCTCCGAACCTCCAAAACTTTAAGTCCAGAATTAACAAGTTGCCTCTTTCCTCCTTGTCGACACCTACGGTACGATAGTATTTAGAGTGTAAGCCCTCGTGGTGTGTTGTTCAAATAAAAAATAAAAAATACGTTATTGAATTTCGCCACTCTAGGGGGCGCAGTTCGCGCTTATTTAAAGAGATTTTTTCAAACTTCAAAAGTTACGATCTCCTCACCACAATATTGTTATCAGAAAGAGTAGGATATAATATCCCAAGCAACGTAACAAGTGCGCTGTCATGACAGTGTTAGTGATTTTTTTTAAGAAAAAATTCATTAAAACTGTCATCACAGCGCACTTGTTTCATTGCTTGGGACATCGAATCCTACTCTTTCTTGTAACAAAATTGTTACTTACAGCAAACGCTAAATATATTTTATATCTGCAACCTGTTAATGTTGTGAGTAACATTAAAAAATTAGTTTGGGACTTACTGCATATTACTATAAATGGTTTGCATGAAGCCATAGATATCGGGGGTAATATAAAGGTAATCTTATATAATGTTGCACTGAAATATGCACCTGTCGCTTCTCCCAGCTGCTCTCATTTATTCGAGCAGTAACTATAAACCGGGCTCTAAATCCATAGTGAAAGAAACAAAAGCATTTATAGATGATACATTGTTTCAGCGACGCACAGTGTTCCCAGCACAGTGTTTATCGTTTATCTTGCAGAGCAGCTCTATTTTTTAGCGTGTTCATCTATATGTGCCCGGTGGAAGAGCTGATGGCTGGTGGGAGCTTCTACCTGTATAACCGGGAGCTCCAAAATGAGCCTCGGGAAATGAAATGGATAGATACAGCTTGAACAGGTTCCGCTTATGAGCACTATGCTTCAGGCTACTACGCGTCGCTGTTCTCCCCAGTGGTTTCATTTTCTCTGTTTTTCAGCATGGTGTAGAGTTTTGAATGATTTGCTGCTGCCTGTCATAATATTTCTGGTAATTGGGGCGTCCAGGGGTTAACATTGTGGAATAATAGCCATATATTATTCGTACAAAACCTTGAGTTATATTCATTAATTGTTGTCGCCTTTACTTCGTGAAACCGTGCCATACGAAATGCAAGTAGATGTAGAAGCTCCCTCTCTGCGATTTTACAAGTGTTTGTTTTTCCGCTTCAACTGGTTTTACCCTTTATCGTCAGACATTAGAAAGTTGACTTTATTTATAGGTATTTATGACAACTATAAATAAAATAGTTTGCTGTGTTTTGGTATTTTCATTAAAAAGTTGTTTAAGGAAAAAAATGAAAATGACAGATGACCTCCTTAATATACAAATATATATATATATATATATATATATATATATATATATATATATATATATATATATATATATATATATATATATACAGGGTGTCCCTCTAACAATGGGCCAAACCCATATATTCGGATAGAGCATCAAAAACTAAATAGACTTTCATCAATACGTTTTGTCGGATTGTTGCTTGTTTTCGATATACAGTGTGTTAAAATTGACTTTGCAAAAAATTAAATCGCTCGTTTTTCTGCTAATTACTGGAATATTGATTTGGAACTTTGTAATAGGGGGTTATCGAGGATGCCGCTTCCAACCGTGAAACCTATTTTGAGCTACATCATAGTTGGCGCCACCTACACTAAACCCGAATGTTTTACAGGGGCATAACTTTTTCGATGATCAACTTTCTGCAAATCTGTTCAGAAAAACTGAAAACTACTAATTTTTTGTACGAAAAAGGTATACTTAGCTGAAACTCATAAAGTGAGTGTTTACCGAGATATTGCGGTTTAAATAATGGTGTGCATTGAAAATCTCTCAAATCTGAAATTTTATTCTGGCCCAAAGTTCATCTCTGGAGTTACAAACATTATTGTATATGTACCAGTTGTTTCAAGTAACCCCAATGGAAAATTCTAGAGGATTGAGGTCGGTGTATTTTAATCATAATTTTCTAATTCTAAATCAATTCCTAAAAATTGGGAAGTTTCTCTGGATTTTATTCGATTTCATAGAATAAGTATGTTTTTGGCAAATAAAAGATGTATTCCTGTGGACATATCAAGGCGCTAATAACTATAACAGTTGATTGGCCGGGTCAACAACTGTCAATGAAGTAGATGAAATATATTTTGTTTTTCGTTTTCATAGGGATGTCATTTGCGTAACACAATAAACATAATCTGTCAATTTTGACAAGCACATGGTTTTTCAATTAATAGCAGTAGGTAGTTATTATTTCTGAAATGCCTCGCCATAATGAGTTTAGCAATATTGAGAAGAGAGATATGATCTGCGTTTATGCGCAATCAAACTTCCGTAGCCACCAAGCTGCCGCCAGATACTTGGAATTATATCCTAGTCGTAGACAACCAGATCACAAGACCTTTAGAAGATTATACGATAAATTAGGTATGTAAAGGAGTAATATGCACTCATTGCCATTGATTATTTCTGAAACGAAAGTTTTGACAAAATTCACACCTGAGGGCTGGAAAAATCGTGAAATACACATTTTGTTACACGGATGCGTATCATCTCGTCCTTATGTATTCGTACGTGAAACTGGTTCTTTCAATTCGAAGTCGGAAGTTGGTGGACCAAGACGTCCTGTACATCAAGAGGAAGAGATATTAGTACGCCTTGCAGAAGATCCGGAAACAAGCGTAAGACGCCTCTCTGCAGCAACTGGAATAAATAAATCAAGTATTGGTAGACTTCTCAGAAAAGAAAAGTTACATCCTTACCACTTCACACCAGTGCAGAATCTTTTACCTCTAGATTTTCTATCTATATTGGATTTTTGTGAACGCATTCGTCGGTATCAGAATGACGATCCGTTTTTCTTCAACAACATTCTATTCACTGACGAAGCGACATTCACAAGAAGAGGAGTTTTCAATTTCAAAACTGCTCACACATATGACAGCAGCAATCCTCATTTGACGCGAGAACACCATTTTCAACATGAGTTCTCCATTAATGTCTGGTGTGGCATACTAGGCGACGTGTTGTTGGGACCAATAGAACTTCCTGCAAGGCTCAATGTGGAGAATTATTCAATTTTCTTGAGAGATCAACTTCCTATTCTCTTAGAAGATGTCCCTCTAGACGTGCGCAGGAGATTATGGTTCATTCACGACGGGGCACCTGCCCATTATGGACTTCCTGTCAGAGAATTTCTGAACCAAAATTATCCGCGCCGATGGATAAGTCGAGGTGGAGATTTTCCTTGGCCTGCACGTAGCCCCGACCTCAATCCTCTAGATTTCTTCCTCTGGGGTCACTTGAAAGAATTAGTATACAAGAATATTTGTAACTCCAGAGATGAACTTTGGGATAGAATAATCGAATCCAGTGATATAATGAAAAACGATTATCAAACTTTTTTTAAGGTGAGGCAAAATTTTGGGTTGAGACTAGAAAAATGTATTGAAGTAGGCGGAGGCCATTTTGAGAATCTTATTAAGTGAATTGTTCGATAATTGCCAATTTTTCTTATAATTTAGTGATAATAATAATGTTAATAAAATTTCAGATTTGAGAGATTTTCAATGCACACCATTATTAAAACCGCAATATCCCGGTAACCACTCACTTTATGAGTTTCAACTAAGTATACCTTTTTCGTACAAAAAATTAGTGGTTTTCAGTTTTTCTGAACAGATTTGCAGAAAGCTGATTATCGAAAAAGTTATGCCCCTGTAAAACATTCGGGTTTAGTGTAGGTGGCGCCAACTATGATGTAGCTCAAAATAGGTTTCACGGTTGGAAGCGGCATCCTCGATAACCCCCTATTACAAAGTTCCAAATCAATATTCCAGTAATTAGCAGAAAAACGAGCGATTTAATTTTTTTCAAAGTCAATTTTAACACACTGTATATCGAAAACAAGCAACAATCGGACAAAACGTATTAATGAAAGTCTATTTAAGTTTTGATGCTCTATTCGAATATATGGGTTTGGCCCATTGTTAGAGGGACACCCTGTATGTATATGTATATATATATATATATATATATATATATATATATATATATATATATATATATATATATATATATATATATATATATGTATATATATATATATTTCACCACTATCGCTTGGTGGAGGCACCGTGTTGCCTCCTTCAAACAAATAACTTACGAACCAGAACCGTGGTATACGGTGATTGACTTCAGGTGGATATAGATCTGCTCAATAGTGAGGTCACGATTGCCTATAACACCCTACCCTAAAATAGCTATCTATCAGATTATCATATTTATTAAGATTAGCAATACTTTTAGGAGGTTGACAGATCTGGATGTAGTTGGATACTCACGTTCTTTCTTTGTTTGTTTCGCACTGCTTGGAGTCCTATATTTATGGGCGCCCCAGACTAGTGTCAGGTAATATGGAAATTTAGATATCTATGTAATCGTCAGTAGGAATGAATTGTTTGCGCCGACGCCAAAAGAAAGGAAAAGTTAGGGAGGAATTTCTCTTCAATCAAACAGATATGTTAATGTTACAAAGTATATAAATTTATTCATATAAATAAAATTTGGAATAGCAAACAAAATGAATTAAAAAATGTTATAAACATTAATTGCACACAAATAAAAATCAGATAAACAGCAAGAACTTCAAGAAAAATAAATTATCAATTCACTTACGTGTGACAGAATAATAACATAAAGATGGTTACATGTTACTAAAATACTGATGTTAGCCACTTGAGCTTTATATGTAAGATGAAATACGGTATTTTACAGCTTAAAAGCATATAGTAGACGTCTAATTTACATAAGGGACGAAAATAACAAATTCCACGGCCCAAGGTGTGTATACAGTGGCCTCCCACAGGGAGCAATTCTCTCACCCACACTCTTTAACCTATACACCAGATCATTACACACAGACATGTATCAAGGGGTAGAATGCATCCAGTACGCAGACGACGTTTGCATATATGTCGAAAAACAATCTTATCAAGAGTGTGTAAACGAATATAGTAAAATCCTCCTTAATTTAAAATCCTGGACAGAGGCCAGGGGATTTGAGCTAAATGAAGAAAAATCCAAAGTGGTTATATTTACCAGACATCGAACACATTTACCAGATATTATGCCTAGTAATATTTACAAAATTAAAACTGCCAACACGTTCAAATATTTGGGCGTAATATTAGATAGAAAGCTCCTGTGGACGCAACACATCGAATACCTCAAAACAAGGTGCGAGAGAGGAATGAATATCTTGAGAATGACTACACATACACTTTGGGGTGCAGACAGAGAGGTAGCTTTACTTTTTTACAGATCTTACATCAGATCCATTTTGGATTACGGAAGCAGTCTATATGGGTCGTGTTCTAAAACAAACTTGAAGAAATTGCAAACAATACAAAACAAAGCACTAAGAATTAGCATAGGGGCTATGAGGTCAACGCCTATTAATATTGTTACAGCAGAGTGTAGAGAGCCACCTGTACATATCAGAATCGGTACATTGGCCGCTAAATATATGTTAAAAATTCGAGTCAGATTTCCAGAATTATTGACAAAAATGCAGTATCTACACACACAACAGACGACCAACAAGTATTGGCAAAATAAAAGAAGCACGCCACTGGTCGACGCTTATAGGGAAACTATGATATATGAAACATTTATCCAAATATCCGAAAAACTACCAATGCACAAAAAAGACTACAGTATTTATCACAATGACCATACAATCATCATACCCAAGTATGAAGAAATCCCGGATTTAATGCTAGCTGATGCAAAACATGAATTAGAAAAGTATCCAGAACACCTCCACATTTATACGGATGGATCAAAAATGGAAAATGGTACAGGGTGTGCTTATTACGTATCACAACTGAATATAAGTAAGAAAATCAAACTCCCACATCTGGCTTCAATTTACACCGCAGAACTAATAGCCATACAAGAGGCACTACAATGGATGCTCAGCAATGATAAACTAAAAGCCATCATACTCACTGATTCACAATCCTCGTTAATAGCCATGAGAAGTAAAGCAGGATCTTACTACGGAAATAATGAGAACATTATTAACATCATAGACTCATGTAGTAAAATCACAAAAAAACAAGGCAGTGTAGCTTTTCTTTGGATAAAGGGCCACTCCGGAATTCGGGGTAATGAACTTGCTGATCTGCTGGCCAAACAAAGTATCGATGACTACGACACATACAAGGAAACGGTGCCATATAAAGATATATATCCATTAATCAAACAAGAACAACATAAAAAATGGAACGAAGAATGGAAAGATTTCTGTTTAAACACTAATAACCCATACAAAATACTCCACCCTAACTTACCTACTGAACAAGATTTTCACATGTATTCCGGGAATAACAAAGAATTGACGACATTGATAACAAGACTGAAATCCAACCATGGCCGGTTTCCGGCTCATTTAAATAAAATCGGTATAATAAGATCTCCAGCTTGTGATTGTGACAATGTAACAGTGGCTGATTTAAATCACATTATATTTATGTGCCCACGGCATCAAAACTCACGACTGAATTTAATAACTTCTATCATACAAATGAATGATAAAAATATCTGTATGCCATTTTCTTTAAATCAGCTATTGATGCGAAAGTCAAAATGTATAATAATGAAATTGTATAGATTTTTCAAAGAAATTAGACTACAACTGTAGTTACTTTTGTTTTCATTAGAGACATTGTATAATGTAAAAATGTTTTTAATAACTATTGTTTGTTAGAATAAGTATGGCTCCTTTGTAATCCACTCCTTTGTGAATTTACCTACCTGCATGAAACCAAGGCCCAGTACAGTTTGTTCAAAGCCGTCCTGGCGGGTCTCTGGACGCACAGTATCCCAGTCATCCTTCACAATACTTGGAAAAAAAAAAAAAGATATATGTATTAAAAAAATAATAAAAAAGGTATACAAACAATTTATTACAAAAAAAGAAAAAAAAAAAAACAAAACAAAAAAAAGTATAGAAACTGAATTTATTATTATATATATAAAAAAAAAAAAGTATACAAAGTAAATTTATTATTACAAATTAGTTAATTAGGTATAAAAATAGTGTAAGATAATAAAATTGGCTGGCGATATAGCTTGATGCAAATTTATTGTTTATAGATCTCATAAACACCACTAGACATAAATTTAAAAAAAGTCTGTGGCTAATGGACCTAACGGTCCGAGGCCAAACCAAATTACAACAACAACAACAACAACAGCTTAAAAGCAAACACAAATTATTAGGTAAATCACTTGACGTTTGTCAATCAATTTGATTAATTTTTCAATAACTTTAACTGGTCAGTTCTTTAAGTGAGGCTCCAAAAAAAGAATATATAATCCTACGTGAAATTTCTGCATTAATTATTGAAAATAAGAGATATTGAAAAGAATGTATAGGTTATATATTTTACAGACAAAATTTACTAACTACAATTTCAAGAACTATGTGTTTAAATTTACAAACAAAATTCAACAGATTAAACAGGAAATTTACAGTCATTCTTATAGCATCCCGCTGACACCGTTCATATTCGAATTTGTTTACGTTATTTTGGAAAGTTCAAGTTATGAGGCTTCATATATTGGATTGCTTGCATAAAAATTTCTACCGGTTCAGAGAAAAAGAGTTACACGGACTCAACTTCCTGTAGTGAGTTACCTAATGACCCTATGAAGATGCCCTCCAAGTGGGATCAAGTATGAGCACCTGAGACAGGTTCACAGACTCCAATTGGGTTGGTAGACTTATTGCTCCAATACTAGGAAACCATTTGACAACTATGTCGATGTTCTGAATTCGCTTGACGGAAACTTTGCAAATCGCAATTTAAAACGTGAATTGGCCCAAGGGAAATTCACCGCCAATTGACTTAAAGTTTGGCAATAACCAGGAAGTCTTTCTGATTAAGGCAAGAAATCAAGAGGTCGAAACAAGGAACCACAACTAAACTCGCGTTTTTATGCTGAACACGATGTTTATTTAAACTCGAAAATCATTTAAATTACTTTTAACAATCACTGAAAATAATCATTAGGTAGTACATATAACAAAAAGATTTTATCACCCCCTTTTAAGATAATTTAATAGCCACCGAAAATAAGGGGTGTTTATTCGACAAGCGTCAGGCAGAGACTCCCTGCTAATGTGTCAAGTTCTGCAATTCCTAACAGCTGCACGCAAACATTCTTACCGTTACCGTTGGTGGCTGTGCGCGAGCTCTTTCTAGCCTCCATTCTTCGAATGAGATAAAACGAGACCTCCAATCGCTGGCGAAGTCACGACGTCTTGTATACACACCTCCACAATAATGAACTCGTCCGCTTGTTTGGTAACCGATTTTCTATATTTCATCATAATTACGTCAGCTTCTGTTATTTACCTAGAATCTCAGGACAATAGAGATATTCATTTTCCCCAACAAAAATGCAACGTTTTTCAATATTTAGATTTCGACGTATATTTTAGGGAATTCAGTACGGTTCTTACGATACAGAATTTCTTAGCGAATTTTGAAACCTAAAACTTGAAATATTTATTATAGATAGGGTTTCTGGTATTATTTAGATACTTGGAGGCTTTCTAAGTGTGTTTTGAACCAATAATGATTCCAGATAAGAAGTGAATCGTTACAACCGGTAGCAACACTGGTTCATTAACATGGTCTATATTTGTTGTCCACCCTGTATGCACATTTTCGAACAAAGTGCAAGAAAGCCTATTTAGTTTCACACAAAAATGCATACTTATTTGAAGCCGAAAAACTTGACGGTTTTCAAAATAAACGTAGGTACATTTTCAATGAAATTAAATTAACGGTTATGCGCCAATATTCTCGAAGGCTTCGATCTTAAAATTAAAATTATCTCGGATTTTAAAACATAAAGCTTGTTGAGCTTTGATACCATTAACACCATGTACGCTATTTTCCTATAATTGCTGACGGTTATTTATTTGATCTTTGTAGACCAGTACCGGTGGGCATGGATGCACAGTACCTCTACCAATCCAGGAGGGTATATTTCATCTAAATAATTTCGCACATCTCGGATGTAATGTGCTGGAGCACCATCATGCATGCACCAAGAGTTACTCCTTAAAGTTAAAGGTACATCTTCTAAAATGATCTGTAAATTATGACTCTATAGGAAGCTAAGTCTAGGTAGCAGTTCGAATGGTCCCACAATACAATTTCCAAAAATGCCACACCAAATCTTTATTGAAAATTCATGTTGAAAATGATGTTCGCGGATAGCATGAGGATTTTCAATCGCGTAGGTATGGCTATTCCGCAATTTGAACATACCTCTCCTAGTGAATGAGGCTTCATCAGTAAGTACAATTTTCTTGTAGAACATTGGATCCTCTATACAGCGTTCTCTCATAAAGTGGCAAAATTCAAGGCTGCTTGGTAAGTCCTGCGGTAAAAGCTGCTGAACTCTAGTGAAATGATTCGGATGTAGCTTTTCTTTGCGCATGATTCCGGACACTGAAGATTTGCTTATACCTGTTTCTGCACTAACACGTCTCGTGATGGTTTCCGCGTCTTCTACAATACATTATTTCTAAACGTCATAACGTCTGGGTTTGTCATGGTTAAAGGAAACTAAAGGCTTTTAACTCAACCTTGAGTTAAATATCTAGAGATCCATGGGACTCCATTTTGTTCGTTTGATAAAATTAAACTAAAAAAAGCAACGTCTTGTGATGTTCCTGCCTTCCTGTTTTACGCAGTTTCTGTTTGGTATCCTGAGGACAATAGATGAAAAGCCAAACTTTGACAACATTTCATACAGCATATTTCTGTAATTGAGACAGGAAGTTTGTCTAAACCCCTGAAGATGGCACGTTAATGTGTGGAAACGCGTAGGGTTTTGAGAATAAATCAGTTTGTCTGGTAGTAAAAACCTTTAGTTTCCTTTAACCATTCTACAATACAAACTATGATTTCGGCTACCATATCCTCATTAAACTTGGTCTTCCTGCATTTCTGTTTTTGGGATGAAATGAGCCAGTTTCATCTAATCTATCGTACAGTGCTTGAAAAGTTTTACGGTTTGGTTGCAAAGAATCTGAAATTAATATGAGCTATGGAAAGAAAATGTCTGAAAAAGAATGTTTTACAAAGCCTGAAGTCTTAGTTTCAATCGTCATTGTCCTTCATTTTACTGAAATATTTGCAGAAAATTCATTTCAAATAGACCCTTTGTCTGATGCTTATATAGCTTCGCTACATAGTTTATCGTTTATTGGTATATAATTTTTGTCGTATTTTTGTAACAAATCAATAAAGCTCAATATATCCGTTATTATACAAGATATGGAAAAAAATTGTATACATTAACTATAGGTTGTCTTGAGCTACATCTTAAAAAACTATTTATGCAATTACAGGGTGGCCCATAAGCCGTTGGTGATTCAAGTTTTTTTAATGAACACGCTTAATGTTAATTGGATACTGAATGAAAGGCTTTTCCTCCAGACACCAAATTTATTTTAAACTTTACTCCCGACGCGTTTCTCCCTGCAAGAGGTCATCCTCAGTGGATAAATCTACAATCGTAACAAGAAGGTTCTGCCAGAAAAACATTAGGTTTTCCGGCAGGCTATTGTGCATGTCAGAGCACAATGATGAGAAGGTAATCTCTACAGAAAACGTCACAGGTTAAAAATCACAAGTCACACAGTAAAATTCCAGCCAACAATCAAGTTCAAATCTAAGAGCTACAGATTCAGTAACACTAGTTAAAAATATGCTGAGTTAAACATGTAATTAAACTAACAAAAACTAATAACAGAGCAAATTGAAAAGCGTTAAAAGCCACAACATTGCAAAAGTCTAATATTTGAACACTAAGAATTCGAGTGTATTGCAGAAACATATGGCAAAGCCAATGAGTGAAAATGACAGGTTAAATAACACAAGAGGCAGGCACAATCAAGCAGAAATCCAATGAGAATCCCTGGGGTCAAAAAACTATGAAATATTAAATGAAAAAAACAGAACAAATGAGCACTACTCACTTGAACAATTCTTAAAAAATTGAACTCGAAACTATACAAAAAGGTTCAACAGGTCACAACTTCATCCATTGTTATTGCCGAGTGTTATTGCATTTTTGCATTTTCCATCGAAATATAATACCATGTTTGTAAGAAAAGAAATTCGGGACGCAGCAAGTGCATTATGGTAGCGAATTTTCAATAAATGCTTCAAATTTGAATAGCTCAATTTGCTATTAACCTATAAGGTTGACCAAGAAACCAGTTTTTTCGGGAACAGTTTAAGTTTACTTTCAGAAATTTGTGTACATTTTCAAACAATAAAGTTATTTTGATGAAACATGGCATATTCTTTCTACTATATAGGTTATACTGGTACCAAATTTGATGCCTGCTTCCTTAAAAAACATATTTGCTATTAAAAACATTTTTATGAAAAGTCACTACCATAACGGTCTTGCTGCGTCCAGACTTTTAATTACTTATTTTGTTGTTAAGTTTTATCTAAAATAGCGTTCACTTATGTAATAAATATTAATATATCAATTAGCAGAGCTAAAATAAAGTAACGAAATTTTTTATCTAATTTACTCGGCTTTTTAAAATCGACCCAGCATTAATTTAAAGGCGGTTAAGCAAGTCAGAGCAATTTCTATTTAACCCCTATGAACCCAAAAGGCTCTATGAACGTGTGGAACAGTTGTAAGTAATCCTTTTACATAAAACGTATCTACGTATCCAAGGAATCTCCTTAATAGGCACGTACAGAGTTCCTATAAACACAGAAATCTGAGCTAAAAGGCCTTAAATATAAGTACGCAGTGCTGTTAGCTTCCCTAAGAAACTGCGACAAAATTAATTATATCATGTTCACACATACTGAAATATCGAGCATAAACATTTTATCACCCTACGGAGGCTCAAACATGATGTAGACGCATTCTAATTATGACGAAACCCCTCAATTTTCCCCACAGTTCGTCATATTTAGTTCAGAAACACGAGGTTTAATTTGGTAGTTTCAAGGCACAAAAAGATTATAAGATACTAAGTGAAGATTGGAACCTGTGATGAGCACTGATAAGTACACTTGGAGAACGCAAATCACCACAACACATTTTAAAGGACCTGACGATCGTTTCACATGTCTATAGAAAAGAAACCACTACCTTAAGCTACATCCCGAGCGACTCACATCATACGTACGCACAAAAAATGGCCAATCTAAATTTTTTAGTTAATCGGTTAATTAATTTTCCTTTAAACAAAAGTAGATATACCAAAGAATTAAATTATATTAAGAACGTGGCCGAATATAACGGATACACTGCTTGCCTAGTGGAAAAATTAATCAACAAACAGAAAACAAAGAAATTATTGACGGAATCAACGACGTTCAGAAGAAAAAAATCGGAAAAAACTTTGGTTGCTTACCATTTGAACCTAGAATCACGAGGGGTCTAGACAGCATTTTAAAAAAAGTCAACTTAGAGCTAACATTTCCAACGACAAATACCTTATAAAACTTGCTAGGTAACCCAAAAGACAAGGATAGCGCGGACAAAATGTCGGGAATTTATGAAATAAGTTGTAAAGATTACAATCTTAAACACGTCGGAAAAACAAAAAGATCGATTGGAATTAGATTCAAAGAACACTTATCCCAATTACGTTACGGTACTGTAGATAAGTCTGCCGTCGCCCGACATATTTGGGATAATAATCATCACGTTGATAAAGATAATCTGAAATTAATAAAAAATGTTAGAAAACCAGGACAGCTAAATGGGTTCGAACGCGTATATATTGCAAAATATAGTTACAACAAAAAATGTATGAACACTTCACCAGCGCCAATTACGAGTCACTTGATCGATTGCTTTGCTAAATAAAATTCCCACGTTTTCGGCACGTTATACCGATAACATACAAGTATACAGTTATTGCCGCCAAAGGAATCGTTGTTAATTTAGCTGTCGTTGAACCTTCTCAAAACTATTACTACAGATGGACACTTTTTAGATAAAGCAGTAGGGACAGCGCAAAGACCTTGTCCGGCAGTAAAAATACAATACACTGTGGAATTTGCCTACGACTAGCGTCTCATCTCGGTTCGATCTCTTTACCTGAGATCCGGTATATAAGCTGATGTTAGTTTTTTAAGTATTTAGAATGTTTCATCCTCTGATGATGCTAACTTGGTTAGTTTAAAATGTGTTGTGGTGATTTGGGTTCTCCAAGTGTTTTCAAATATTTATTGAGTTTGTTAGATCCAAATGAGAGCAAAACCCATAAAATGAGTTTTTCGTATAAACAACATCCAAGCTATTATATAAATCATTTAGTGGATTACGTAGCTTAAAAGATACATATATTCTCTTCTTCTTTGAGACTGGCAAATAGGGCATATTCTCACTGTTATGTAAACTTTTTTAGCGAATTTTTTTTAAGTTCGCTAATGAGGATATCTGTGTTTATATATATATATATATATATATATATATATATATATATATATATATATATATATATATATATATATATATATATATATATATATATATATATATATATATATATATATATATATCCGACCGATAACTCAAAAAATAATGGACCGATCTTGATTAAATTTGGTGAGTACCTTTCTTTTGTAAGTGGCTTGGATAGGTTCGTTAGCCAGAAAAATCGGAACAGGTTTTCCAAGAAAATTTTGTTTTATTTCTAAAAAAATTCATATCTCCGTAAATAACAAAGTAAGGGCAACCAAATTGTATGGTACGCGTGTTTGTATTATAAAGAGTGAACTCTGTACCAAAATTTGGGTCCCTAGCTTTAAAGATAACGAAGTTATGGGCAGTTAAAGAAACACATTTTGGAGTTTTCTTCAAAACGTCAAATTCGCAATTTTAAACGTCAAAATTGGCAATGTTTAGCCAAAGAATGTGAAACAAATACCGATTGTGAAAATAAAATCTTGCAAGAAAAGTGTTCTGCGATCCCTTAAGTTTCAGATTCAACCGTCATTGCCTTCATTTTACTAAAATATTTACAGAATATTCATTTCAAATAGACCCTTTCTCTGATGCTTTGGCTGTCAGTTTAGTTAAGTTGATGCTTTTTTGGATATTTATTTGTAGGTTTAGTGAAGTTTATAGTTTAACAGTCTATAATTTTTATTTTCGTAGAACAAATTCGTTAATGCATTTTTGCATTTTTTATCGAAATATGATGCGTTTATAAGAAAAAAATCTGGACGCAGTAAGTGAGTTTTGGTAGCGAATTTTCGGTCAATTTGCAGATTAGTTCCCGAACGCTTTTCAAAAAACGGTTTTCAGAAACCTGCCTAGCACCCCCCCCCCGACTGGATCCACAAAACCCAAGAAAAATTTCTTGTTAATACCCCCGAATAAAGTTATGGGACCCGGAGTAAATAGTGGTGCTGGGCGGGGTAGGTAGTAAAAAGGAAATATGAGGAGAAAATGCGAATAAAACGGGTTTGAAAGTTGTCTTTTTCACATCTTGAAGCCATGTCCCCCTTACACCCTGCCTACCCCGCACAGCATCTCTATTCCCCCCAAAAATTTCTTGTTTACACTCCCCAAGGAAGTTACGGGACCAGGAGTGAGTAGGGGTGTATAATTATTTTTTTGATAATTTTCGTAGAACAAATTTGTTAATGCATTTTTACATTTTTTATAGAAATATGCGTTTGTAAGAAAAATATCTGGACGCAGTAAGTGCGTTTTGGTAGCGAATTTTCGGTAAACTCGCAGTTTAGCTCCCGAACGCTTTTCAAAACACTGTTTTCAGAAACCTGCCTAGGGCCTCCCCTCGATCCACAAACACCAAGAAAAATTTCTTGTTCACACTCCCCAAGGAAGTTACGGGACCAGGAGTGAGTAGGGGTGTATATTTTTTTAGCTAAGTTTTGTAGAACAAATTTGTTATTGCATTTTGCATTTTTTTTCGAAATATGATGCGTTTGTAATAAAAAAATCTAGACGCAGTAAGTGCGTTTTGGTAGCGAATTTTCGGTAAATTTGCAGTTTACCTCCCGAACGCTTTTCAAAAAACTGTTTTCAGAAACCTGCCTAGGGCCTCCCTGAATCCACAAACCCCACGAAAAATTTCTTGTACACAACCCCCAAGGAAGTTACGGGACCAGGAGCGAGTAGAGGTGCATAATTTTTTTTTAGCTAAATTTCGTAGAACAAATTCGTTATTGCATCTTTGCATTTTTTGTCGAATTATGATGCGTTTGTAAGAAAAAAATCTGGACGCAGTAAGTGCGTTTTGGTAGCGAATTTTCGGTAAATTTGCAGTTTAGCTCCCGAACGTTTTTCAAAAAACTGTTTTCAGAAAATTGCTTAGGCCCACACTGGATCCACAAACCCCAAGAAAAATTTCTTGTTCACACCCCCCAAGGAAGTTACGGGACCAGAAGTGAGTAGGGGTGCTGGGCGGGGTAGGTAGTAAAAAGGAAATATCAGCAGAAAATTCGAATAAAGCGGGCTTGAAAGCTGTCTTTTTTACATCTTGAAGCCATATCCCCCTTAAACCCTGCCTACCCCGCAGTCCCAGTCCCATAACTTCCTTGGGGGGTGTGAACAAGAAATTTTTCTTGTAGTTTGTGCATCCAGGTGGGGTCCTAGTAATGTTTCTGAAAACAATTTGTTGAAAAGCGTTCGGGAGCTAATCTGCAAATTTACCGAATTTACATTAAATGCTTCAAATTTCAATAACTCAATTTGCCATTAACGTAAGCTTTGTTGGTTAGGAAACCAACATTTAAGTTTATTTTCCGAAATTTTTTGTATATTTTCAAACCATAAGTAATTTTGATAAAATATAGTACATTGTTTCTACTACATAGGCTATACCGGTAATCAGATTGATGCCTGCTCGCATTTGCTATTAAAAACATTTTAATGGAAATTCACTTCCATAACACATTTGCTGCATCTAGACTTTTGAAAATTTTTTATATATTTTCAAACAATAAATTTATTTCGATGAAATATGGTACGTTGTTTCTACTGTATAAGCAACCAAGTTTGATGCCTGCTTTCATCAAGAAAGACATTTGCGATTGAAAATATTTTAAAGAAAATTCGCTACCATAACGCACTTGCTGCGTCCAGAGATTTTTTGTTTTATCAAAAGATACTTGTTACTTTTCTTATGTGTTATATTTAATAGAAAGACCGCTGCAATAAACAACACGCCCTTAGTCATCAGCAAGGTTTAATTTCTCAACATTTTTTATGATTATAAGGAAATATTTTTTTTTCGAGCTCACAGAATCGAGCAGTATTTACATGGGAGACAGTTTCATAATTTGAAAAGTTATTGATACCATGTTGAAAACCGGTGAACATAAACATTATATCCTCTTAGAGACTCTTTGATCTGTAGGTTCAGGTCAAAAATAAGCTAAAACAGATCTCGCAAGCATATCAGATGGAATAGTCTACCCCAGACAAACAAATTCTGGACGTAGCAAATGCGCTATAGTAGTGAATTTTCTTTAAAATGTTTTTAATAGCAAATATATCTTTTTCTAATGAAACCAGGCATCAAATTTTACTACCTGTAAGTAGAAAAAATGTATCATTGTTCATCAAAATAACTTTATTGTTTGAGGAAGTACAAAAATATTCGATAAAAGGTGTTCTATTAAAAAAAAGTCTTGACGCAGCAAGTGCGTTTTGGAAGTGAATTTTCACTAAAATGTTTTTAATAGCAAATATGTCTCTTTAATGCAAGCAGGCATCAATTTGGCCACCGGCATAACCTATATAGTAGAAACAATGTAACATATTTTATCAAAATAACTTGTTTGAAAATGTACAAAAAATTTCCGAAAATAAGCTTAAAACGCTTCCCACAAAACTCGTTTCCTAGCTGACGAACCTTAGGTTAATAGCAAATTGAGTTATTGAATTTTGAAGCATTTAATGAAAATTCGATACCAAAACGCACTTACTGCGTTACAATTTTTTTACAGACATGCATTGTATTTCAATGAAAATGAAAAAATGCAATAAGGAATGTTAAACAAAAATTGTAGCTATCACCAACTACTTATGGGCCATCTTGTGATTGTCAAAATAATTTTACAAGATGCAGCTCAAGACACTCTATAAGTAAGGTATACAATTTTTTCTCGTATCTTGCCTAATAACAAATATATTGGGCTTTACCATAGAAGTGCGTTACCCTGTATATATTATGTAAACAGCAAGTAAACCCGAATATGGATTCTAGGGGGCCTAGTTGGCGCTCATTTGAAGAAACCTTTTGAGGATTCAGAAGCCGCGTTCTCCTCATTCACGATTTTTTTCTACGAAAGTTAGCTAACAATTATAGACCGTTAAAGCATAAACTTAACTAAAACTACTCCCAAAGCATCAGAAAAAGTGTCTATTTGAAATGAAGTGTCTGGAAATATTTTGCTAAAATGAACGACACTGATGGTTGATGCTGAAACTTAAGCGCTTGCAGACACTCTTTATATAATCTGTATTTCTTTCAGCTTCTTTGCCTAAATGCGTAATACTAATGCGTTTATTGTTATAAATTATATAACATGTCCTACAAAAGAAGCCACAGGCTTGTACTGTATACTAACATAATTTACTCCAAATCCAAATCTGTAAGTCACATTCCAGGATCACTATACTTCAAATTTAGACTTATATCAATTTCACAGTTATCATCAAATTTTTTTCATCCATCTGTTACTTTATTCACTACCTCATTATCCATACATCTCGAATTCTCAATGAATTATTTTTGTTTGCAATTTCCTTTGAATAACCCATATTTCTACTAAAACTACAAATTTTATGCAGAGCCATAATTGAGGTTTCAAATCGCAACTACACTAAGCACACAAATTTTTTTTGAAGTTTTATCAACTCGTTTAAAAATTATACACAATTGGAGTTGCAAGAACGTATTTCATTTATTGTGATAAGAAATGCACTGATTAGTCAAAAAAACTAAAAACAAAACCAAACGTTCAAAAATGTTTATTCAGTTAAGTAAGTGTTCAAATTGTTGACCACCAGCTTCCATACAAAAGTACAAATGTTGTTCAAAACGAGCCGACATCCTGGAGCATTTATGGAGTTATTAGACGGCATTCTTCAACAATTCGTCGTCGTAATTCCTCCAGAGACTCCGGTTCTGTTGCGTAAATTCTACTCTTTAAATGGTCCCATAGAAAGAAGTCTAAAGGAGTTAAATCCGGTGATCTAGGGGGTCACTCAATAGCAGCTCTACGCCCAATCCATTGTCCTGGAAACTCTCTATTCAAAAAGTCCCTAACACGTTGTGAAAAATGCGGATGAGCTGCATCTTGTTGAAACACTAATTGATTTACTTGATAGCGATCATCATTTTCAACAATGTCAATTAGTAGAGGGTAAACGATATCTTCTAATAACTCCAAATACGTTTCGACACTCAAATTTCCATCAAGAAAAATTGGTCCGATTAAAGGGTCTCCAAAAATGCCAGTCCAGACATTCAATTTCTGTGGAGTTTGAGTGTGGACTTCGTGAAAATTTCTTGGATTATTATCTACCCTATAGCGACAATTATGACGATTGACTGTAGAGTTTAATAAAAACGTACACTTGTCTGAAAAACAGATATTGAACAGAAAGTTCTCGTTATCAGCTATTCGTGCAGTCATAACTTCACAAAACTCCAGCCGCCGATCAAAATCATCTTCATTCAGCTGTTGTACAAGATGAATTTTATACGGGTGAAATTTATGATGCTTCCATATTCGCTGAATAGTTCTTCTTTTGATGTCTGAAACAGTGGCTAATTTTCTCCTGCTCAAAGTTTGGTCTGCAGCAATTTGTCCTAAAACTTCAATCTCAGTAGTCTCATTTCTAACCGGAAATTCACGTTCAGGATCCCGTTTTTTGTTGGCTACTGAACCACTTTGTCGAAACTTTGCAACTAACTCCAAAATGTATTTTCTGTTAACATGTCTGTTCAGATGTCGTTCATTAAACAAATTTGCGGCACGGTTGGCACAGTCATCGTTTTTGAAAAAAAAAGAGTAATTATTTCAACTTTTTCCTATACAGAATACACCATTGTGAAATTAATTTTCGGTAGTACTATTAAGTATCAAACCAACCGATTAAATGAAAGAATAAACCGAATTTCTCTCATTCCGATAAGAAATGTTCTGATTTTTTACAAACCAACAAAACATTGGCTATCAGCACATTTCTTATCGGAATGAGTGAAACGCGTTTTTGCATCTTCAACTGTGAATAATTTTTAAACGAATTGATAAAGCTTCCAAAAAAATACTGTTCTGAATTCAGAAAAGAAAGAGTTTTCAAATTATGTAACACTCGACCCATGCTCCCTATTTAAAATATAAGGATTGTTATCACCACCCTTAAGGGGTTGATGTGACAAAATTGAGTTTTATGTCAAAACATGTCCCCTCAATATTAAAATTGACTTGTTTCAGCGTTTCTTAAACAAAAGTTTCTCTGGGCGCAAATGGGTCTGTTTCGTTTTTAATGCGCCACCCAATATTAATGTAATTGTCATTTACTAATTACTTGCTAATAATTCGTAATTGTTTGGGAAAGTTTATTTATAATACAAAAAATATTATAAGAGTGAAACGTATTCCGTTTCTATGGGATATTTCACTTATTGCAGAGTTTCCCTTGTGCATAATATATGGACCACTCCAACTTTGTGAGAACTCGAACGAAACAAAACAATTTTTTGATCCAGTTAAAAATGAAAGCACTAAAAAGCTTCGCGAGACTTTAGAAAACTTGGAGTGCAGTCGTCCTGTCTTGAGAGTACTTGTTAACACTTCTACTTTTCTCCATTTTCAGCCAGATGTTTATGAAGTTCTTTGGCAAAATGTGAGCTATTTATATTCGTCTCCTGTCAGAATAAATAATGAGAGAACACAACGTGTATAATTCACCACTTTGTTCTAGTGTTCACTCTTTTGTACATTTCTGTAAAATAAGTCGTTTCAAACGCCCACACAATTTCACCCACGTTTTAGAATCAAATATTAAATGCCCATGAGAAGTACGTCGCACATATATGATAAATACTTTTGTTCTAGTATGAGCAATTAATTCTAAAGATCAATTATTGTTCCAGGTAATTGTTGCCAAGTGAATTTAAATAAAACCAAGGTCAGATTGGCAACTTCAAGGTAAGAAGACAGTTAATTTTTAAGTAACACCAATGTGTTGTTGTTGTTTTGTTTCTTTAACGTCGGCCTATTTCCGGGACTATGGCCAATCACCGACGTCAGGGAGCAGTTCCACCTCACTATCCTAAAAATTTTGCCGAACACCTGCCTTTCTGTAAAGAGGGTAGGGATCTTTAACGTGCCCAACATCGCATGGACACGGGAACGACGGCTTTACGCCCCCTCCGAAGGGCGGAACATGCAGACATTCAACTTGCTCAAATGCAATGCCAGAACCTCGGTTGATGTTAATTTTACAGTTTGTACTGAAAAAGTGAAAGGAGTACCCTGGGATCAAACCCAGTACCCTTCGGTTCAGAGGCACACGTTTTTACCCCTGAACCACCGAGGTTCTGACACCAATGTGCAGTGCATTATTATTTTATTTAAGGCTTCACTGGCGCTAACGAGCGAACTTTCAACTTCATTATAGGTGCGAGCGTCAAATTGGTAGGAATTTAAAAATAAAAAAATCTGGACGCAGAAAGTGCGTTATGGAAGTGAATTTTCATAAAAATGTTTTTAATAGCAAATATGTCCCTTTAATGCAGGCATCAATTTTGTCACCGGGATAACCTATGTAGTAGAAAAAATATACCATATTTTATCAAAATAACTTATTATTTGAAAATGTACAAACATTTTCCGTAAATAAACTTAAAATGTTTCCGAGAAAACTCGTTTCCTAGCCGACGAACCTTAGGTTAGTAGCAAATTGAGTCATTGAATTTTGAAGCAATTAATGTAAATTCGCTACCAAAACGCACTGACTGCGTTTCGATTTTTTTTACAAAGATGCATCATATTTCGATGACAAATGCAAAAATACAATAGGAAATGTTCACAAAAAAGTAGGTAACACCAACAAGTTTTTTTTAGATGCCTATAACTTTTTTGTCTTTAAAACCTACAGACCTAAATTTTGGTAAGTGGCTCACCCTTTATAATATAAACACGATTTTAAATCTGGTTGGCCTTACTTTGTTATTTTCGGAGATATAAAGTTTTCCTGGAAGAAAACACAACATTTTCTGGGAAAACCTGAGCCAGTTTTCCTGGCTAAGGAACCTATCCAAGCCACTTACAAAAGAAAGGTACTCAGAAAGTTTGATAAAAAGGCCCATTATCTTTTTAGTTATCGCCGTGATATATATATATATATATATATATATATATATATATATATATATATATATATATATATATATATATATATATATATATATATATATATATATATTATATATGGAATACTGGCAGGTATATCCAGTAGTACGTTAATTGTATTAACGTCTTTTCTATTTTCACCAAACAGTTTTTATTTACAATGGATTTTTTGCTCATATTGGAACGAACTGAAGGAAAATAACGACTTAGACACAGATCTAGGAGCTTGTTAGTCATTTCGTGTCGCATTTTTTACTCACGTCCGTACCTAAACCTGCCATAATTATCAATTTTGACGTTTTAACATTGTTTAATCAGATTTAATTAATTAAAACTTAATTTACCTCTAAATTTTTTATCTTTCAACATAGATATCTTAATTTTGGTACATAGGATGCTCTTTATGACGGAAATAATCATGACAAATTTTGTTGCCCTTACTTTGTAATTTTTGGAGATATAACTTTTTTTTAGAAAGAAAACAAAAAAATTCCAGGAAAACTTAGGCCGATTTTCCTGGGCAACGCATTTATCGAAGCCATTTACATAAGGAAGGTACGTTCCAAATTTGATCAAAATTGGCCTGTTATTTTTTGAGCTAGAAGTTTTCCAGCTAGCTAGTCTTTTCCAAATATCTGTCCTTTGAACAATGTTGTTGAAAAGTTATTATATTTCAGAATATGGATAATAAAATTTTCCTTTTTACTCTACCTTTTTTTTCAGTTTTGGGCAATGTCAAGCACAGAGGTTATTAGCTGTAGAGTCGCCGTGCTATATTGGGTTCCAAATGCTCTGAAGGCAGTTTCTGCAAGGGGTGGTTACATAAAAAAAGCAACTGACAGACACCTGCAGACAGAAACTTCCACCACCGGGAATTGAATCCGGACAATCTACGTATATATATATATATATATATATATATATATATATATATATATATATATATATATATATATATATATAGTTCTGTAAACTCAATAATTTTTAGCATACTATTACCTAGCTGACAATTTTGATTGATTCTTTAAAAATTGAAATCCTTATAACCACTGATCTCATGTTGTCCCTTTTGTCAGATCTTTAGATTCAACAACCAAAAAACAGCACAGGGGCTAAGCTTTTGGCGCCTCGTTTAGCGTGAAATGAAAAGAGAAAAAAATGCAGAAATTTCTTTCAAGTCCTGTCCAGAGAAAAATGATCATCTTAGAAAAGAGTGATAAGTATGTTTTCTAAACCAACTGACCTTCAAATTAAAGGTCAGATGAAAATTAAAGGCCAGATAAGTTTTATTGTGGCCGCACAAAAAAGTTAATCAAAAAAGTGAACTACTAGGAGTATCCAGAAAATTAGAAGAACTGCAGTTCCTCCGAACACAATAAAGTTTCGGGACGCAGCAAGTGCGTTATAGTAGCGAATTTGCATAACAACTGTACACTATGATTATGCGGCATATTAGTAAAGTTAATACTTTAAATTTACACAGACGTTGAGGATCGATTTTAGAGGTCCTAGTACGTGCACATTTGAAGAATTATTTAGAAAGTATTACCATCGATATCTCTCTATTATCAAAAAAAAAACCTTGTGTTCTAACTCCTTTTGAGAGAAATGCACAAAACTCCATTTTCTATGAAGCTAAAAAATTTAATTTTGCTATATCTGTAGATAGTGTAAGTATCTTTGTATTACAAATTTCATTAAAGTTATACAAAAGATTTCCAGAAGGAAACTTAACTCCTCTTCAGAAAAGTAAAGTATCTGCGAAATTATAAACGTATCAGTTATTTTTCCTTATTAATCTCCAGTATGATTTCGTTTTAGTCAACCTAATGAAACGGTTTTTTTCAATATTTACAATAACAAAATTATAATTTCAGACCCAAAGACAACAAACTTATTCAAGAGATTGAAACAAAAATCGGATCTTGTTCAGAACGTATGAAATCTATGCACTATTGTTTCTCCAAATGTCAAAATAATACATAAAAAAACGTACATTCATCAAGCTGGATTTGGTCTTGTAACTTTCTCCTTAATAGGCAAAGGCGATATCCCCGGTGCCATCTAAGTATACTTCAACCAACGTTTTATTTGCGTGATACTTTAAATCGACTTCATGCCCGGGATATTATATTCAAAGTATACGTAATTAATTACAGAATTAGTATAATTACCATTGAAATACATCCCACGACTCTTCCGGTCTTATATGGCCTCTTATGTTAAGGTTTAAAGATAAAATGAACTATTTTAGAATCATTGTTATAAAGACTTGGCTTGATTTTGTTTACATTTCTGCTATATTGTTCGACAGCAGAATATATCTATGCTGCGCTAAAACTGTATTTGGGGCCGTTAATAAAGCTAAAATTATAGTGTAATTTAATAATTGATTGAATCCTCCAGCTAAATAACAATCACTTGGCAAATTTGTATTTCATGTCGTCTATCATTTTCCATAATTGCGGCTGAGATTTCTCGATTGTTGGCTCGGGTAGTATGTTTTCTGCCTGGTATATATTTAGTTTGGTTACCGTTGATGTATGGATTATACCTGTTGTACGAATCAATCTGCGCGTGGTAGTTAACTACTCTGTCTGTCAGGCATTTGACTTTAACCACTAAGACGTTTCAACGCATGTATTTGGGATTTTACTTTTAATTTAGAAAAACCTCTAAATTATATGCACCAAATTACTTAAAATTCACAACATGTACTATTTGTAGCCACATGTGAAGTCTCATTCCAGTTGCGCTGATACTTACAAAAATATAGCTTTTTCAAAAAGTTTTCCCCGATTTTCCACTAGAAAAACTTGAGCATGAAGGCTGATTAACGAAATCGATCTCGGTTTTCGCCCAAAAAAGATTTTTGCCAAGTTTGATTGAAATCAGTTTAGTATTTTTTGAGTTATCGCTCGGATATATATATATATATATATATATATATATATATATATATATATATATATATATATATATAAACATACAATTTTTTAACTGACCTTGGTTTTGGGTTCTAGGGACGCAAATTCGCGCTCATCTGTAGAAAATTTTGAAAAGCTTTTCATCGTGACCTCTCTATTAGCGAATTTTTATTAATGAAAATTCGCTAAAAACAAAGCCTCCATTGTTCGATAAACTTTAAAAACACCTAAGCTAACGACAATTCTGTAAAAATGTATGACCACTACTAACGTCACTGTGCACGTGAAAACTAAAACTTGCTGTGCAAACTATAACCGGACTCAGCTTCTATTGTCAAACTTTGGTGAAGGGTTATCATCGTACCATCTCCCACGCACAGCGTTTAATAGCGCACAATTACGACAAACATTACAATTCGGCAAGTCTGTGTCATCATTGGGGTTTCTTTCATACAATACCATCCGTTATCGTAAATAGGCGGTAACGGTAAAATGAGTTGCACCTGCATACAAATACATAGTGATTGCTTATGTGTTTATTAGTGATAGTATTATGGAATCATATATTAATTACTGTCTACTGTAAAGCGGATAAACTACAGTTATTAGCAAATAATTTAAGTCCGTTATTTTAATTAAAAACTATAATAATAAGAAATATAATAAAAGGTCTTGCAGCAACTGCATAAGTATTGATCTTAACAAACTTTCATTTCTAAAAGTTAGGATAATCGGGCGCCATTCCAGGGCTGTCTGCGATCTGGCTCCACTTTCCCTAATTAATATAATAGACGTCAGAACCAGCAGTTATCCAGGCTTCATTCAGTGTTCAGCCTCCGTAGCATGTCCACAAAATCCTCTTGTTCCTTCTGGATGGATAGAAAAAAGCCAAGATTTTTTTACTGCAGGCTTTGAAAATTACTATTCCCATAGCTTGTTATCATAGCGATATCTGAGAAAATTATTAAAGCGGTTGACCGAGCTTTTAATGTCAAACAATGGCAGCACCTAATTATTAAGTCGGCGGTAAGCTCTCGTAGTTTTTATCATGAATCGAGAGACAAATATTAAAAATGCGTTCGTTAGACGTTTTTCTAGTTATTGACTTATTTCAATTCTGAAACTTTGTATTCATATATGACATAACGTTTTTTCCCTGTAAGATAATTCAGAGTCGATATCATTTTCGGTTTAACCGGAAGTAGCGATCAACTTTGTTATTTTAAATGGAACACTCTGTATTTTTTTACACATCTGGATTGTACGTGAAGTTTAGTGAACACGAATGTCAACTATCCTTATCAACTTTCAATTGTTTCAAAGTTATTGTGATTTTTTCAAATAGTTATTCATTTGCGTTGAAATATTGAAGTTATTCGTCATTTTTCACAATTAAAAAAGTAAAATAGAAATAAAATTTTGTCAGTCACTAGTACGGATATTGGGTTCGTATAATGTATAAGGATAATTGATCTAATTTATACAGTATGTTCAAAATTTAATGGCAAATCAAGAAAATTTCAAAGATCAAAAACTCATCTTTTTCAAATAGAATACTCTGTATGTTTTTAAACAGTTTGATAGAAAATTAAATTTTACGGCGACTAGATATGGCATACCCTATATCAATCTGTGATAGTTTTCTTGTTGTTAACGTTTCTTTAAATAAAAGAGAAGAAGAAGGTCTCGCAACTAAATTATATAATGTCAACGTTGAGAACGATAAAAAGGACTATATGACAGTTAGCCACTTTCGATGCCTTTAGAAAACAAAATAGAAGTATTGGTTTTTAAGAAGCATCCATTGAAAGATATATCACAAATAATAAATCGAAATCCGCATTCAGAACGTAGGCCATAAGTTGACTACTATCTTAAAAGTATGTAAGGCTCTCACTTTTTTTCCTCAGGGCTAGTCCGCGGCCCCGACAGCACTGCAACCCTTGGTTGATTGTGCATACCCTTAGTCTTACTCCACCCATTCCAAAATCACTGTGCCTTGAACCAGTCTGCATAACGATTGGTAGGGGGAAGTTTTATATTGCTGTGTCTCCGGTCTAGACTGACCGTAGATCAGTGCATTATGAAATTTACAATGAAAACCTTAGTGGCTAGAAGTACTTGGATATTTTGCGGCATACAGTAGTAAATTTCATCAATAACCTACCAGCAAATTTACGTAATAATTGTTGATATCAGCTAGATGGTGCACCTGCCCACTCTGCTCGAGTAGTTCGTCAAGAGTTGAGATAGATGTTTCAAAACAACTGGATCGGTATAAATGGACCTTGCAGGTGGCCTCTACGATCACCAGATCTCACCCTGTTAGGATTATACTCGTGT
Organism: Tillus elongatus; assembly: GCA_964006375.1. Lineage (NCBI taxonomy): Eukaryota > Metazoa > Arthropoda > Insecta > Coleoptera > Cleridae > Tillus > Tillus elongatus. The sequence continues at coordinate 16,495,148 of OZ023264.1, forward strand.
GGACATATAAAGAGCAAGGTTTACTCCAGACACGTGAAAAGTAGGCAAGATTGGTTAACCTTCGCCTGCTTGACAGGGTACCTGGGTACCCATTCTGTTTTAAAAGTGATGTTTTTATTTGTTAATGTTGATATTTATGCCCAAGGTGTTGTGACATCTCAGAATTCATTATAAGAAAACCATTTGCTGCCAATGTAGTATTTTTTATAACTTTTGAAAGTTATATAACGGACATTGACATACCCCGGTACCTACTAAAATAAAAATTTATTTTGTTGCAAATCTTTAACTTTAGGGCACAGTAATAAATAAATTAACACACTTTATTTGAAAAAGTATATTAATTTTATAATATTTTTTATTACAATAATTCTTTTGCAGTTTGCACTTGTAACATTTATTTATTTTCTCACAACTTTCGTCGCATATTGGGCGGCTACAAACTTCACACGATTTTCTGGTTTTTCTCTGTCTTTTTGTAGCAGCTTGACACACGTAACATTTACCTGTTACTTGAAGGCATCCGGTTTTATCTCGGGATAATTCTTTTCTACAACCGGCGGTGGCAGTTGGTATGCTAATGGACCTCCAAATATGCACTCAATTTCCGATTTGGTACTAAAATACATTCTCATCCAGTTTGGGACTCACTTTATATATATATATATATATATATATATATATATATATATATATATATATATATATATATATATATCCTAATTGGCAGCAGTATTCCCAGATTTCTAGTGATTATGACAATCAAGCCAATACTTAAGTTAATTATGGCTAAATTACAACTTGGTTATATTATTTTGAACCAGGTGTTGCTTAACATGCGTTAATTTCTTGCATGGGACCTTCACTTCTTGTTAATTTTATGGTATGTACTGAAAAGAAGATGAGGCTTATCTTGGGAATAGAACGCCCGGCATTGGATTTGGACGCACTACCAGCGATAAAATTGCTCGTTGAATAGTATTAGACTTTTTGCAATACTTTAAATGAAACGTATTTTTCGGTGCATCTACGTATGGATAACGGGCAGAAAATTACAAAACCTTTGTGGTTAACTTAATATGTTCCATAAAAAACCCTAAAAGGTATTTGTTACGTAATATGCTTTTAGGTATCATTAGTACTGTAACAATTTAATTGAGTGAAAACGGATGTATTAAAATAGAACCAGCGACTCCGCCATTTGTTGCCGCATACTTAAATGCGACCGCTATTAAATATGATTTGCTGTAACAATATAAAACTCGATTTTATATGTGTTACTTATATTGTAAGGGTAGATGTATTCCCACCGTAATTATAAACGCAGACCGGTTTCGCTCTAATTAGAGCTCGTTAGTGCGGTATACTAATCACAGCGAGAACACACTTATAAAGTAATACGGCAATGAGAGCCAGCCTCCTAGAACACTGTGAGATGTTTTTTTTTTAAATTTTAATTTCAACAACACACCACGAGGGCTCACAGCCTAAATACTATCGTACCGTGGGTGTTGACAAGGAGGAAAGAGGCAACTTGTTAATTCTGGACTTGAAGGTTTGGAGGTTCGGAGGAGAAGGAAAAACATGTGCCGGCAAGGAATTCCACAACTTGGAAGTCCTCGGGACAAAAGAGCGAGTATAACAAGATGTTCTGTCTGGTGACCTGGACAGTAAAAGGGTGCATTCGCTCTGTTCCCCTGGTAGATCTGTTGTGTGGGGGAACTATGGAGGAAAGCTCCTCTGAGCAGTGCCCGTGCAGATATCTATAAAAGAAAAAAAGGTCACCAACGGCACGTCGGTGGTCAAGGAATGGCAGCCTTTGGGTGAGGGTAGGGTCACCGATAAGACGTATAGTTCTCTTTTAAATGAAGTCCAGGATATCGAGTGTAGAAGCGGCAGCTGCACCCCAGATGTGGGAGCAGTATTCGAGGTTTGGCCTTATTTGTAAAGTATATAAGGTATAGATATTAGCTGGTGAAAAGTATTTGCGAGCCCGGAAGAGGAAACCTAATTTCTTAGCAGCCGCTTCTGCAATTGATGTGACATGTTGGTGCCAATTAAGATTTAGATCCACAGAAATGCCAACAAGAGAAAAGGACTCGTTACTTTGAATAACTTGGTTGTTCATTGTAATGGATCTAGGGCTGGTGTATCTCTTATGAGAAAGAAAGCAAGACTGATATTTGGTGAGGTTGAATTTTACAAGATTTCTACTTCCCCAGTCTAATATTTTTTGGAGATCCACGGAGACAGAAACCTCCATGAGTCTGCGATCCTCATCTAATTGGGCTAAAGAGACAGGTTTAGAATATTGTATATTTGAATGGAGGATGCTGTCGTCCGCGTAATTGTGAACTGGGTTCGATGTGCTAGAGAGGAGGTCATTGATGTGGAGAAGAAACAAAGTAGGGACTAAAGCTGAACCTTGAGGAACTCCTGCATTAATTGGATACAGTTTAGAGGAGTGGCCATCCACAACAACAGAAATGCTCCTGTTGGAGAGGAAATTTGCTGTCCAGGTACAAAGTTTTGGTGGTAGGCCATAGGCCGGAAGTTTATTAAGCAGCACTGCGTGCCAGACCTGGTCGAATACTTTGGATATGTCTAGAGCGACAATCTGGGATTCACCGTGTAGTTCCATAGACTTGTTCCAAGAATGGGTGACAAAGCAAAGGAGGTCGGCAGTCGATCTGCGCTGACGAAATCCATACTGCCTGTCGTAGATTAGACTATTTTTCAAGAAATTTTAGTAATTCGGTGTTTATATACTTTTCCATCACTTTAGAGACGACTAAAAGGAGATAAATAGGCCTGTAGTTGCTAGGAAGCGTTTTGGATCCTTTCTTAGGGATGGGTTGTACTCGAGCAGTTTTCCAGTTACTAGGGAATATGCCTCTATTGTAAGATGTCTGAAACAGACGAGTCAGGACAGGAGCAAGTTCAGGTGCGCATTTTTTGAGAACAATTGCAAATGTACGACAGAGTCGCCATCTCGGTGCGGGATCAGGTAGTATGCGAAACCGGTCTGCGTTTCTAATTACAGTAAGAACACATCTAGCCTTATTGTCCCAGTATTAGGCAAGAAATGAATCAGGGCTGATAATTTATAAAACTGTTGGTTGGTTGTACACAGTCTCTATTTATAGCATTTTACTAATATTATTTTAAC